>CAJNIZ010039447.1:0-33147 GCA_905231905.1 Symbiodinium pilosum | reverse complement strand
GTAAAACGATAACCAAGAAAAAATGGCGATAAGGTTTAAGATAGGATAGGAAGAGTGGCCAGGGGTTTTCACACGAGCCCACATGGGGGCGGTCCCCTGCGGCCCACGCACCTAAATAGGAGTTTCCTTTTCATTTTTCAGTATCCCAATATAACCCCAATATAACCCAATGTAACCCTAATCCCAATGTAACCTTGATATTAGTCGCTCGCCAAAGTCTTACTCCGTGATCAGTCATACATGGTGAAGCTGGGACTGATAGACAGCCCTGCGTGGCAAGCGTGGGCTGTTCTTCAGCGTCGCTGCGTTTGCGCCGAATATTGCTTCGGAGACCGGTCTTCATGTCTGCGAGGAATGACCGCTATTTGCTCCTCCTTTCTCAACATTGTGTTGTAACTATACTTGTTGCGGGACTCTGGCACCCGCAAACCCTGCAATCCTACCAATCCCAAACCTTATGTTTTCCTGGAGCCGCTGCAATGGTACTGTGCTGGAAGGAGGAATCTGTTCAGATGCCAAACTTCCTGTGGCCCGTCTTGGGCCTGGTGTGTGCCATCTGTCTACTTGAAGCAGCTCGTAACCCCCCCAAGGCCTGCCCTAAATGCAAATTCGAAACCATTGTGCTTGCAGCTTGTAGAGCCTAAGCCCTGCGCCATCCAACCCTCAACAACTCGGAAGAAGCCAGAACCCAGTCTTGTTGCTTACAAGGCAACAGCGCTGCACACCGTTGGAGGCAAGAGGAGTCAGCAGTTCACTAGGTCTGAGTACTGCTTTCTCAGAGGAAAGGATTGGCATTTTTTTGGGAGGCTTCGTATCAGGCGTGTACTGACTTTTGAGGAGGAAGGGGTACTAGCTGCTTCGAGGCATGGCCAAGGAGCTTGCCTCTAGGAAGCAACGCAAAGCTTGTCCCTTAGCAGGTTTGACTCCCTGTCCTTGCCACATCCCAGCTGGTACAGCCCCGCCGACTACTAGAATGCAAGGAAAACCTTCATGTATATACCGGGCAAAATGGACCACACTGTATACACAGAGAAAGTGTATGGGCAGTTCTTACGCAAGGACAACGAAGCAGTATTCTTGCGTAAAGCTCCCAATTATGTGAGGGAGCAAGGGAATGGAAGGGAACCACAAGTCCTTGTTGATTTAGATATGCCTCTGTGAGCTCTTGCAAATCCATGAAAAGCCTGTCAACCCTAAACTTCATTACCTAAGCTCTGGCAAATGCGGCGAACCCCCTAAACCCCAACAAGTCCTGGCAAATGGTAGTTTCCCTAAATAGGGGGCACTTAATATGGACCCCCCAAATACTCTAATCCTTATTATTTGGACCCCCAAAAGGTACCCCGAATTTTGGGAAACTCTCTACCCCAATCCCTTCCCAAAGCCTTGTATAATCCCTAAAAATCCATCAATGCCCCGCCAGGCAGCATTGCTGGCCGGAGTCATCGGCCAAAATCGTTGGAGTCCGACGAGAGCAGCAAACCAAGACTTGGGTGATCAGCCTGTTGGGCTTGGTTTAGGGTTTAGGGTTTAGGGGTTTAGGGTTTAGGGTTTAGAGTTTAGGGGTTTGAGTTTGCTGAGTCTTGTTTGAGATTTTTTGTTATTGCATCCTTTGGGTTGAGGGTTGGTAGTCCAGGGCAGGGCCATGTGGTTTCAAAGGCTCAGCCGGTGATCGCAGTTCACGGCGCCAAGCTTTGTAGAGTGATCCAAGATGCTCATGTAGCGAGCGCACTGGAATTGGAGAGGACACTGGGGTTTTGCTTGACGGGATACCCTAAACCCTAAATCCCGGTCGGCCCCCACGATTAGGAATGTGAGCTCGGGGTTCGGGAAGACGGGATACAGGGGTTGCGCTCCCCAATGCACACATGAAAAGAGCGCTGGTCTACAAGGGACCCTTTTCTTGTTCCATGAAAAGAGGGAGTGCAGGGAGTCATGTATAGTTTCCCCGAGGACCCCCTACATAGCCACTGTTTCCATTTAATTCTCCAGTTTTCTCTTCCATTTGATTCCCGAATGTTGGGGACAAAACCCTCATAAGATCCCAACATATCCTTTGCAAATGGACCTATAGGGTTTCCATTTCATTTTCCTTTTTTTCCACTGTATGCTCCTTTATTTTTTCATATTTTAGGAGTCGGGCTTGGGAGGTTCCCGGGTTTGGGTCTACTTAGGCGAGGAGCCCTTGCTTTCATTCAGTTTGGTCCAGGGGTCCAGGCTGATTGCTAGATGGAAGGCATCCTCCAGTACTCACCCTTAACCCTAAGCCGGCTGGACCCTAAACCCCTAAACCTCAAGAGCGTCCACTGTGAGACCCAGCACCTTGGATGAGGTATGCATTCCCAAGGTAACCCTAAACCCTAAATGGCAGTTTCCTGAAATCAGGGAACCCCATTATAGACCCCAAAATACTATAATCCTTAGTATAGGGACCCAAAAAAGTACTCCTAATTTTGGGAAACCCCCAAATCCCCTAGAGGGTTGGGCGCTGTTTATTTCGTTGGGTGACCTGGTAAGATGCTCTGTGCAGGTCCGCAGTGGCACAGGACAGGTGGGGGTTTCCCAAGCTTAGGGGTACCTTTTTTGGGGTCCCCGTAGTGAGGACTATCGTATTGTTGTGGTCTATATTGGGGTCTCCTACTTTTAGGAAACTACCAGATATCATTGGGCTACCAGTGCCCCTTTCGGAAGCAGAGAAACCTCCCTACTGCAGTCAAGGCCTTATAGTTCACCACAGCAAGGGCGACGAGCCGCTGTCGGTCAAGGAGCGTGTCCAGGCTGGCGCTCGCTCATTTTCAGGGCGGGCTCAATCAATCCTTTGCAGCGGAAAGGTTCGATAGGTTGAGGGTACCGCACCAGCAACACTGCCACTACCTCAATCTTTTGTGGCGGTGGTGGTGGTGGTGGTGGTGGTGGTGGTGGTGGTGGTGGTGGTGGTGGTGGTGGTGGTGGTGGTGTACTAGATCTACGGCTGCCAATACTACTACGTGTGATGGCTACCATGGTGTCGATGATGATGCGGTCTATGCTGCTGAAGATAATCGCGATGTAGTAGTGGTTTTGAAGAGGGTCATGCTTCCCACTTCCCAGCTACCACGGCATTTGTGTACGTGAACTTAAGCAAGGGCAGTAGGAGGAGCAGTATCTGAAAAAGGGATACGGATACAACAGTTGCCCAACATAAGCGTCAGAGAAACATCTGCTTTGGTAGCAGGTTTTTTAGAGGAAAAATATCGCCCTATTCTGTTCAACCATGGCAAACATCGCTCGCGCGATGCTGAACTCTCCGGCTAACAAGAAGCCATCATTTGCCACTACAAGTAGAAGACTTGGATTTTGTGTCACGGGTGGCAGGGATGTCTTGGTAAGGTGATGTGATTAGCCGATCAAACCGAAGCTGCAGTACCTGAATCCTGATTATCTCAAATCACAATCCATGATCACTAAACGGGAAACCCCGAGCCCCGAAGCGCTGATCCCCCCCTCGGGATTGATCAATCTGTCCGGGACCACCACCCCGCAACAAACGACGCATTCGGGTATTTCGTTATTGTATCTGGGTTTATGATTGGGAAGACAACATGATACCCATAAACCCTAAACCCTGAACACTAACAACAATTCAAATCACGCTCACATCCCAAACCCCATACCCTAAACTTGAAACCCCGAAGCTCTAAACTCTCAATCCTGATGACTTAATCTTAAACCCTACACCCAAAACCCTACAGTCCAATGGCTAAACCTTAGGCCCTAGGCCCTCATAAACTAAACCCAAAGCCTTAATGAACCTCACCTTCAGGGTTCCTAGAAATTTCGCGATTTAGGGTCTAGGGTCCAGGGTTTAGGGTGGTATAGCGTACGTCCCGAAGCCCCAAACCTTATTATAATCCCTAAGCTCTAAACCTTATTCTAATCCCTAAGCCCTAAACCCTCACCTTACACCCCCTAAAAAAAAGAAAACACCTAACCTTAAACTGTGCTCAGAGCAGGCGTTTTTGCAGAACCGCCTGCCGGAGCTCGCGGGTCACGTGGACGAGCACGTTGCGCGGCTGACGGAAGAGCTCAAAAAGGAGGCCCCTGGGGTTTAGGGTTTTAGGGTTTAGGGTTTAGGGTTTAGGGGTTTAATTTAGGGGTTTAGGGTTTAGGGTTTAGGGGTTTAGGGGTTTAGGGTTTAGGGTTTTGGTATTTTCCTAAAATTAGGGGTACGCTTTTTGGGGGTCCCTATAATGAGGACTATAGTATTTTTGGGTCTATTTAGGGGTCCCCTTCTTTTGGGAAACCATCATTTAGGGTAGGCCCAAGAGGAGGGTTTAGGTTGGGTACTGCCCCCACCCAGTAACAGTCGATATTAGGGGTCCTATTAAGGGCTATATATAACCATATAGTAATTATCATCCAACTGTTGCTGGGGGGTGGGGGGGGGCAGTACCCAAGTTTTAGGGTAGGCCCACAGGGAAAACCCTAAACCCTAAACCCCAAAGGGAGGGTCTAGGGTTTGAAGGTAGGCCAGGAGGCAGGGTTTAGGGCTTAGAGCTCAGGGAGGAGATCTTCGCCAAATAGTTGAGAATCAAACGGAAAAGATAATGAGACATGAAATGAGCCATAGTCTAAACTCCTTAAAGGGGAATATAGTGGGGGATTATATAGGGAACTACTATAGGGCTTATTAAGGGGGATACTAGGAGTTTAGACAGTAGCTCAAATGGAGCTGGAGTCGTAAAGCAGGGGTTATCAAGGTAGATACTCAGACTAAAATTCCTAAATGGCTCTGAGTACCTTATTATATGTTGGGGAAGTGTGCTGTAGTATATGAACGGCATCACGAAGGAGACCCCCATGAGGTAAGTTTTCATTATGGTATGTGGTGAGTATCTATTCGGTTTCTTCAGCATATTGGTGAGTGAAGACATTCGGTTTGCAATATGCCCCATTTTGAATCTATATAGGGTTTCAGCGCTTATATGGTAGTTTCCCAAAGTAAAGGGACCCCAATATAGACCCCAAAATGCTACGGTCCTTATTATGGGGACCCCCAAGATGATACCCGTAATTTTGGGAAGTTCCCATATGAAGGTGTTTACATTGGGTTGTTGAGGGGATCCGTAGTCTAACCCGAAGGCCCTGCCGGGGGCTTACCTGCTTGCTTCCTTGGTGGCAACGTTTGGCAGAATTTGCAGGAGGTATAGTCCCCCTAAAGTAGATAGATTATGGGGTATATGGGGATCCTGTTATAATGTGTACCCAAAGCCACATTCCATGTACTTAAGGGGACTATATATGGGTGTTTTTAAAGAATCCCTGCATTTTTATCATCTCCACATATCCTTTGGGTCACGGCCCCAAATTTTGAGAAATCTCCATACAAGGATCCCAGGGGCTTATCCAGGTTGGAGGTTTAGGGGTTTAAGGGCTTAGGGTCTAGGGTTTAGGGCATGCGGTTCAGGTTAGAATCGGTTAGAACTTGCTTGTTGCTCTAGATGGTTTCTGCAAACCCCAGGGCCAAAGCCTTCACTGATTATCATTATCGTTACTATTGTTACTATTACTATTCCTGTTATTACGATTACCATAACAAGATCTATTATCATGTTTGTTGTTGTTAATCATCAATAGTTAGTAATAACTCTTGTTAATCATCAATTGTTAGTAATAAAACTTTTATTATTATTATTAGTTTTTATGTTGCTGCCAGGTTGATGAGGAGGTGGCGGAACAGTTCCTCAGGACAACTTCAGTTTGGGGCTGAGAGTTTAGGGTTTGGGACACAGCTGCAACAAGCCCTCAGAAAGCAC
The DNA here is from genome assembly GCA_905231905.1 of Symbiodinium pilosum. NCBI lineage: Eukaryota > Dinophyceae > Suessiales > Symbiodiniaceae > Symbiodinium > Symbiodinium pilosum. The sequence continues at coordinate 27,352 of CAJNIZ010039447.1, read as the reverse complement.
AACCTAAAGGCTTTAATTGAGAATTTCTGGGGATCTAAGGCCCTAAACCCTAAACCCTAAAACCTAGACCCGAACCGAAAACCCTAAACCCCCTTCAAGGATGAGGTGTCCCGGTCGGGGCGTCCTCTTGTTCGGGACTGTGGTTGTGTGCGGGTGCAGAACGGGACCCCGACACTTGCATACACCTATATGTACTATAGTCTAAGCTCCTCAGAGAGGGTTATACAGGGGACGATATAGGGGACTACTATAGGGCTTGTTGTGGGGGATACGAGGAGTTTAGACTATGGCTCATATGTGCTTTTCCTGTTTTAGACGTTTGTTGTGGACTCACTGTGGGCCTGCCCTGGGATCAGCCCTTGCGCGAGAGGTGGGCCTTGGATGCTTGGGAACAAGCTTTGCCTTACCGCAAGAAAGCAGTATTACAAACAGCTCCATAAAGGGTTCTCATTAAGGGGCTATTATTATTATTACTCCTGTTACTAGAAACTCCAAGGATTGCCAACTGATGCGATCAACCACCGAACCCCAGCCCCAATGTAATTCGCGATCTGATTTGCTGGCGCGGTCTCTTGCAGAAGCTGAGGGTGCAAAACCTTGTTGCCAATTATTCGGGCTGCTGTACTACATGCTTAGAGCCCATGGAGGACGACCTCCAATCGCCGTGTCTTCGATGCGCAGGCGCGACGTGCTGTTGACAATGCCCAGCTCTTAATACTTGTTGATGGGGCCTTTGAATTCTAAGGTCCTAAGCCTTAAGTTCTGAAACAATAAATCCTGAACAAGAACCCCAGGTCTATTAAGCCCTGAACTTGGAACCTAAACCCTAAGCAAAGTCTGAACAGGTTGAAGCTGGGCAATTGAAAGCGACCTCACCCGACCTCACCCCAAATGGTGGTTTATATATGGAATAGTACGAAAAATTGCCTTAATTTGGGAATTGAGATTAATATGAAATTACCCTGTCATTGAAGGTGAACTTCATGCGATGGAAGAATGCTCGTCATCAGGCCGTGGGCAGGGGGAAGCTCCAGGTCTGTTTGTTTTGAGGATTTATATAGGGTTTAGGGTGTAGGGTTTAGGGTGGGGGTAGCAGGAGTTTGGGGGATTTAGCGGTTTTGGGGTTGGGAGTTTAGGTTCAGGATTTAGAGATCAGGAGTGTAGGGCTTAGGTTTTGGTTTCTGGTTTTGGCGTGCAAGTTTTGGCTTCAGCATTTGGGGTTTGGTTTTCAAGCTAGGGGGCCTCGTATACGTCCTAAAACTAACCAAAAAGGAAAGCTGGTTGTTTTGAAATCATAACATGGTTAGGATGTAGGGTTCAAGGTCTAGTACGATAGTAGGGCCTGAATCTAGGAAAATCTCCTCACACTTTGAGAGGAACCCTAAACCCTAAACCCAAATCCCTAAATGCTAAACCCTAAACCGTAAATCTAAAACCTAAACCCTAAACCCTAAGCAAAAGGAGGCTTTCCGATGGCCAGAATCAGGCACCCCCATGTCTAAACCCAATGCACAAACTTACACCCTAAACCCCTGAGCCCTGAACCCCTATACCCTAAACCCTCAACCCCTAACCTGGGCCCAGAATCTCAGCCTTTTACCCAGGACTTTTCCACTTTAGCTTACAACCCCAGAGACGTAACCTTTCTAAATAAAATGACATAGGTAGGTTTACGTAGAAATCTGGTATTTCTATGCCAACATATGGAATTAACAAGCTTGAAGAAGGTAAGCAAAAGGTAGCTGGAAAAGGTATGTAGAACGTTTTTGTTTTGCTTTGTCTTACTTTTTCCACTTTTTCACGTCTGGTTTTCAGAATTTTCTTGCCTTTACCTTTTTTCACATTTTCACCCGTTTCTCAACTTCTTTCACCTTTCTGTTTTCCACCTTTCACCTTTTTCACCTTTTTCGTACGACTCCTGGGAAATCCCACAAGTTCGACGGTCCGGAGCAAGCTTTGCTTTACCTTTTGTTTACCGCATTCGTGCCATTGGTTTGCCTTTTTGAACCCTTTCCAGGTACCTTATTTTCACCTATCTGTAAATCCTAAACCCTAAGTCCTAAACCCCAAACCCTAAACCTGACTTGATATCCTGGCAAAGCAGGCCCTTCAGCAACGCTTAGATAGCAACATGCACAAGTGGATCCTCGAGGCCACCAGTTTAGGGTTTGGGGTTCAGGGTTTGGGTTTCGGGGGTAGGGTTTGGGGTTAGCGGTTTTGGGGTTTTGGGTTTTGGATGTGGGTTTGGGGTGTAGGGTTTGCTTTTTTGGGTTTAGGGTTTTGGAGTTTTGGGGTGTAGGGTTTGGGGTTTACGGTTGTCAGGGTTTAGGGCGTTGGGGCTTGGAGGCTCAGGGGTCTAGGCTTCTAGTGCCTCTTCAGGGCAGGGGGAGATAGGCAGTATGTTGGGCATATAAGGGTGGGGTGGGGACATATAGACAGATCCTATTTGTTCATATATTCATATTGGGTAAAGCAGGTTAGAGGAGGCACTCCAGCCCGTGCAGTTGTCGATCAGGGCTTCGGGTCTGGGGGCTTAGGATGCAGGGTTTAGGGTGTGCAAGGTTGTAGGGTTTAGGTTTAGGGTCCAGGGTGTAGGGTTCAGGGCAAGGTTACTCACTGGAGAGATGGCGGCATAAAGTCCCAGACCCTCCTGTTTCTCTTTGGGTTCGAGGAGTTCAGCATGGTCATCCAGTATGTTGGTAGACGTTGCCAGCCTCTGAGTTCTGGCTCATGCTGTTTGAGTTGCTAATGTAAGTTGTCACCTTCCGAGGGCGTCAACATGGCGAGTGCGTGTTCTCGACCTCATAGCAAATGTCTTCTTAATCAGAACGCCAGTTTGACACAGAGGCAGCAGTAAGCACTGTTCGAATACTGCTCAGTCCAATAGACCGGCTGAAGATATATGTTTTTTTCTCAATGCCACCTTTTAGAAATGCCTAGAACCCTCTCGCTTTGTAACTCCAGCATACCCGCAGGGTCCCTAACAGCCCTCCCCTTACTTTGGGAAATCCCCACATCAATGCGGCTGATCCAAAAACCTGCCTGATCCTGGACAGCTTTAGGCCAGCACATGTGAGTTTTTGGGTTCCTCACTATTCGGTTTAGGGTTTAGGGTTTAGGTTGGCCGATCTTTTTTTGAGAAAGCTCAATACCAGGTATCTAGGATCACTTGGGAGACTTCCTTGGATGTTCTGGGACTTTGATCGAGAGCAAACAGCGACCTGTGCAGTAATTTCATATGAGCTATTGTCTAAACTCCTTAAAGGGGGTTATATAGAGATTATATAGGGTATTACCAAAGGGGTTCTTAAAGGGGGTTCTAGGAGTTTAGACTAGAGCTCCATTATTCCCAATATGACCCCAATCTAATTCCTATAATCCCTATATAACCCCTATGTGAGCAGACTTGGGTTAGTATCTTTCGCCACTGTTTGATGGACGGTGAAGCAAGAATCTTGAAAGTTGTTCAGGCTTGTAGCCTTAGACCCTAGGCCCTCAACCCTTGAACCCTATACACTTTCTATGAACCTTAGACTGCGAACCCTAAACTCCCTAAACCCTAAAGCCTGGTACAAATTCTCATCCCTAAAGCTCCTAAACCCCTAGCCCACTGATGTGGACCGGGTGGCTGCAGTCTGGTCAGGGCATTGAATGCTGGGACCAGAAGCGAGCCATGGAGGGCAAGCAAAAAGAGAGTAGCGCTGTGGCCTCAGCTTCGTTCAACAAACGGATTTGAGTTTCAAATGAGCTTTTGGCTATAGTCCAAACTCCTTAAGGGGGTTTTCTAGGGGATTATGTAGGGGACTATTCTAAGGGTTATGAAGGGGGATACTAGGAGTTTAGACTATAGTTCAAATAGGGTTACATAGAGGTTCCACAGCCGCAGGGTTTGTGAAGGCTTAGGATTTAGTCACGAAGGGATTTTGCTTACTGCAACTCTCCTAACAAGGAAGTGTATAACTTATGACTATTATGTGAGTCTTACAGCGTGCCCATCCTGCCAGAATATCCTGCTTATCCTCAGAGTTTAGGATGGAGGGGCTTATGGCCTCAGGGTTTTTGGTTTCAGGATTTGGGGTCAGGTTTTTAGGATCTAGAGGTTTAGGGTTTTATTTGGGAATAGGCTATGGTCTTGAAGTGGATGCTTTTTCAGGATCCTGTCTGTCAGTTTTCATGGCCTTGAAATCGGTTCCAGTTCATCTTTGTAGTCACATGGATCTTGTGAATTTTTTCCGACGCCTGCTGTGTACAACACTCTGGTTGTTGCTGTGGTTCCTGGCTTTGACTTCCATTATCACTTGTAAAGTAGTCTCATCTTGAGTGCTGGGAGCAGTATGAGTATGCCGCATAGGTATCAGTGTCATGCGACACTGGATGTGGCGCGCAGCGCAAGTGCACTAGCAAGCTGAAACCTGTGGTTCAGACTTGCCTGTCGGCAGAATTGGGCTCATTCCGATCTCTGCTTCTTGTTATGGGCCTTACGATTACGCGTACAGCGACGTGGCCCTTGGGTGGCAGACCTTTCCTCATTATGATGCAACTTATGCAGCACTTCAGGAGAACTTAGCCTCAACCGCTGCTTCATGGTGAAAAGTCTGTTCTGCTCATCGCGCGGAAGAAAGGCCGTAACTTCATATCCAAGACAGGACATCAGAGGCGGTGTGCAAAACAACTAAGTTCCGAGACCGAGACAGTATACCACCTCTATACCATCCCTTCGCCATGATGCTATTGTCCCTGTACAGTGCAACTCTTCATGCTCCCTGTCAATCCCTCGTAGCAGAGTGCCTTCATGCTGAGGATACAGACCTGGTCTATGAATACCTGACGTCGCCGGCTTAGAGGGATAAGGTCTAGGGCTTCAGGGCTTTAGTTTGAAGGGTGTCGGGTTTAGGGCTGTAGGTTGAAGCGTTTAGTGTCAGGTGTAAAGGCGAAGGGGGTTTAGGCCGTAGGGTTTAAGCTTCAGGGTTTAGGGTTCAGGGCTTCTTGTGAGGATGTGGTCATCCCTGCGAAATGCCTCTCCCCCACGTAGAGAGTCTCTTGTAGTCTCCTTAGGAAGTGTGTGTTTTTTTCCGGTTTTATGATAATCTAGCCCTCAGGAAACATTAACAATTGTTAGCTCATTGTTGGTCTACGGGGACACCAGTCTCAACCTCTCCTATAGCACTATAGGCAAACTACCTCCCCCATTCAAGCACCGCTTCCCTGAAAATTTGCATTACTTTCAAAGCAAAAATTGGGTTTCCCCATATTAGGGGTACCTTTTTTTTTCGGGCATTTTGGGGTTTATACTGGGGTCCCCCTATTTGGGGAAATTATTTCAACCCTAAACCCTAGATACTAAACCCTAAACCTTAAAGGCTAGATCCTAAATCCTATTTTGGGGGTTCCCACTATTTAGGGAAATTACGAAATTTCAGGGAAGGCTCCAAAAAGTCAGCTCCACAAGCCTGAGAGCAGCTTGCTGCAATGGGACCATACCATAAGGGACCGTTATGGGGTTTAGGGTTTGGGGGGTTTAGGGTTGAGGCTTTGGGGCTTAGGGTTTAGGGTGACAGAGGATTGGATTCCTTCGACAGAATCGGGAGTTTCTTTCAATTACCCATAAAGAATCCCTTCTAGGACGCCTAGCATAATCCCTATGCAGCCCCCGTATATTCTCAGGGTCCCATAGGGACCTCCCCGTTTTCAGAAACGCCCAAGTTTACATGTAAGCCGACGCCTGAGCTCCGAACTTTCCCACGCTTGGAAAACTGAAAAGGTCTTGGTTTAGAGCAATTAGGGGTAAGGATTTAGGGTTTAGAGCTCAATTATAGGGATGTTAGAGTTTAGGGGGGTAGAGTTCAGGGTTGAGGGTTTGGGGCTCAGGTATAGGGATTTAACTCAACCTCAATAATGTAGAATCAAACGGGAAAGGTAATGGAAACTACTATTTAGGGGCGAGAGCTAGACCTTACAGAGACTCTACCTCTCACCTTCTTTTTTTCGTAGGTGTAGACATTGTATGCGAACCTTACCTGAACTGCATTCATGATAATCACGTGGGCTTCTTTTGTAAGCGTTAGTCTTTTGCTTCCCCAAGCCCCTAGTCGCTGAACCCCGAACCCCTCATGCGAGTCCCTACGCCCGAAATCCCAAACCCTAGACCCTAAACCCCAAACTCTAGATCCTAAGGCCCTAAACCTCAAACCCTAAACCCTAAACCCTCAACCCTAATCCTTACACCCTGCACCTCTTAAAGCCCTAAAGCGTTTTCAGAGTTTCACTTCGAAGCCTTGCATAACCAGGAAGCCTCAAAACCCACAGGAAGCGAGCAGTGCATGGTGGCGGAAAGCTTCCCACCCAGATTCCAGCGCCTCAGCTCTCAATGGGGATTACTCTTTGGGTATCTAGGGTTTGGTTTAGGGTTTTAGGGTTTAGGGTTTAGGGTGGTTTACCCAGAAAATGCAAGTCGAAACAGGGCTTATATAGAGTTTCATCTGTCAGGGAATGGGGTTTTGGTTACCCGAATCTTCTTAATACAGGCTCCATGACTGTCATCTTACCCCCAGACAGCTCTTACTACACGGTTTGGGGTTGCCAAATTCCTCACATCATTTAGGGTCAAGGGCGCAGGGCTTAGGTGCAGGATTTATTCGGCTTGGGATGTCAGGTTTTCTGTGTTGAAATGCGGCTCTAGGAGGTATCGCGTGCAGTTGAAGGGCTTAGCGGTTCAAAAAGAAGATTCCAAACGTTGTGGGCTCGTAAAGGGTGCCGTTCACAAACATGCACATGAGGTACAGTCAAAACCTTGCTTCGCTTCTGGTTTGGCATCTTGCATGTGAACGATCGCTCTGGGATTTTGAGGCGTGCGCGGCGCAGGGTACAAGTTGATGCGGGACTCTCGCATCTTAATCTTGCAGCGTCTGAAGGATTCCTGGAGGGTTTCCCCCCAAAATGATGTCATATCGGCCTTGAGATGTACATGAACGTTCATGGCAGTAACTAGTTCATGACCGGGCTTGAATCCTGACTGATCCTTGGGCTAACCCACACGTGTCCAGTAAGTGGTTAGAAGTAGGGTTATAGGCTCAGCAAGTATAGGCTGTTTCCAAGTCGCATGAACCGTCAAGTAAAGCCCAAACCCTATCCCTTAGGAGGATAGGCTCCTAGTGTATTGGGTTTCATGTATGAATGCTGCACTGACGTGGGAGTTTCGCAAATTAAGGTCCCTTTGGGGATCCGTACAATGAGGTTTCTAGTATATTCGGCTCACGTTTGGCAACCCTAAGCCCCAAACCCTCAGCCACGCTTGCTAGCACGAAGCCTTTCTTGCTTGTTCCGACACTGGCCATCTTCGGGTGCTGTTGAGGAACTTAAATTTAGTCACTATGTTGGAGAAGCCCTATTATTTACGATAGATACCCATTATTGCAACTTAACTTGACTTCCCTAACAGCAACCCAGTCTTGACAGATCATCCGCAAGATGAGATATTCCTACAGCTTGCCGGCCACTTAGAGTCCGAGAGTGCGCGAGGCTCTTCATGAGGACTCCAGCAAGCAGGAAGCCATCATTATTTTTACTATTATTATCCTTTTCTATTTTAGTACTATTATTACTACTCTGATTATTAGTATAATTCTTGCCATGCTTATTGGTACTCATTATCATACTTTCCCTAAATCAGTATAGTACATTTCACGTGCTTGGGGAATAGTGAACTATGCGCAGTCCACAGAGACAGAGCGTGCAGTGAGTCTCTTGAATCAAGCCCGCTGTGGCATAGATTCCCATGTCAGTAGTATTTTATTTGGGGATACTATGGTACCCATTATAGAGTAAGACTATATCCTCCTTTTGGGGTATAGTATTTTATATAAGGAGCATAATCTTACTAGGTTCAACCACCAAAAAAACACTACTCATGTGATGTCATGGTGGGATTACTGAGTTCTGGCGACTAGGTCTTCAAAGGTGAATTTTTCCCTCCTGACTAAAACTCTGGAGTCTAGTTGAGGAGTAGAGGTAGTGAGGGGTTGCTCGTCTTTCACCACCCAAGAATGCATGATGGTTGGGTTGCTGTGTTGCCGTTTCAAGGATATAGTCCCCCTTAATTAGACAGAATACGGGGTATAGCACGGTTCGGGCCTCGGTAGCCATGGTCTTTCTCAAAGTCGAAGTCCCTCCTACAAGGAGTTGGAACCGCAACCCCCCAAAATAGGACTCTGAGTTGCAAGGGGGCTATAACAGGGTCCTTATTTTGGCGGTTGTGGCTACCAAAATCCTTCTAGACTCCCACAATGTGAGAAACCACAAATCCTGAAACCGAACATGAACCGTTTACCTCACACATCACCTGCTGTCGTGGTCTCAATGTATGGGGGTTTCCCAAATTTAGGAGTACTTTTAAAGTGACGTATAGGGGATATATAGGGTTAAGGCATTAGGGTTTAGAGTTAGGGCTTCCCCAAGTTAGGGGTACCCTTTTTGGTTTCCTCATAGTAGGCACTGTTGTATTTTGGGGTCGATATTGGGGTCCCCCTAGTTTGGGAAACTGCCACTTTTAGTATAGCCCACGAAAGAAAGGGGCCGATGATTTGGTAGTAGCTCACTTAGCGCCAAACTTTGAGGCCGCGTATGTGGAAAGACAAGTTCATCGCTTCCAACTGATCGAAGCTCATGTGGGAGGCTCCCTACATCTGGTCCCTAAACCCCAAACTCTAAATCCTAACCCCTACATTAGAGTTCAGTGTCCACACAGTTCAGTACAGCAATAGTACTGGTCGCTTGTGTACTATGCTTTGGGATGTGTAGGGCTCTACAACAGGGGCCAGCATGTAGGGAGTCTGTCACACGCGTTTCACCAACGAAGTTGGTTAACATCTCTTGATAATGCATTCCGCTTTGGTGCAGACAGGAATCTGCACCATTGGAGACAGAGTGTTTCTCTGTGACTGCAATTCTCCAAAGGAGAGTTGCTACCAACCACAAGATTCTGGCTGAGCCACTATCCAAAAAATGGTAGCTTCCCTTAATAGGCGGCCCCCAATATAGACCCCCAAATGCTATAAGGCTATAATCCTTAACCCTAAACCCTAAACCCTCCGAAATGGTACCCCCCCAAATAGTACCTATTTCATCCTGTTGGACCTACTGTCCTAGAAAACGGGGCGTGTATGAAGTTCCATATGAGCTACAGTCTAAACTCCCCAAAGAGGGTTTATGTAGGGGACTGCTATAGGGCTTATTAAGGGGGATACTAGGAGTTTAGACAATGGCTCATATGAGCTACAGTCTACACTGCTTAAGGGGGGGTTGTATGTTGGATTATATAGGGGAGTTTTGTACATGATCATAGGGGATACTTGATGTTCAGACTATGGCTCCTGTTAGTTTGGGGGAGGGTGAATTTTGGCGTTCGTGGTATATATAGTACTATTACTATTGTCATGTTTGCTATTACTGCTATAACTGTTATTACTATGACATTTTTAAATGGCTAAATTATTCGTATTATGAGTAATATTATTGCTATATTGCTGAGGGTCTTCACGGGAAGGATGCCCGTGCAAAAGCCAGGAAACTCCTTGCAGGGGTTTAGGGTTCAGGGTTTAGGTTTGAGGGCTTTGGTTGTATGTTACCAAACGGGTTAGTATAGAGATAATGGGAAACAAAATGGGAACGACGATATTATGATAGGGTATATGTGGGGCTGAGTAGGGAATGCGGGTATGTATTATATATGGATTACTTAGGTAGATGTATAGGATTTTGCGCTGTCTCAGGCTTTGTGCTTTAGAGGGTCAACCCCTTTATTTTGTCGCAGAACGGCGGTCGAGCCTGCAAGAGTCGGTGGTTTAGGGATTTAGGGTTTGGGGTTAAGGGGTGTACGAACCGAAGCCTGAAACATAAAAAGCGCATTACCTCGCCTCACAGCCCCAAAAGTTGCAAATAGTCAAGCCCGCCTAGTACTGAACCCCTCTGACTGCAGACGTTCCCCAACACATGGCAGTAGAATATTGGGAATGTTGATGCTCGTGTGGGGTTGTGTTCATAAAGAGAGGGTAGGGATTCGGGCTTCAACAAAGTCATCCCAAACCACGCTAAAACCCAAAGCCTAAAGCCCAAACCCTAAACCCCAAACCTTAAACGCCAAATCTTAACCCCCAAATCCTGAACCCCGAACCCTGAATCCCAAAGCCTAAGCCACGAATCGTGCGATAACTGCAGGTCCAGGCAGGGCTCCAGTTTCTGTCATTGATGCTCGTTATCTCTTTCAAATAAATGTAGCGCACCATTCATTTTAGGGTTTAGGGGTTACGAGCTTCAATCGTTGAAACAGGGTTTTAACAAGGAAGAAAGATAATCATCTTGGTACTTGTTCAGACTTCTGCCGTACTTCTGGCTTTCTGCGCACTTTTGAGACCTTTTCAGGCCCCCCGCCCCCTGGTCCTGAGCTTTTTAAGCCCCACATTGGCCCTACATCCTTCAACGTCATGCCCCAACCATGAGCTGCCGTGAAGAAGCCTGAACAATCACGAACACCATGCACCACACCCAAGACATGAGCTTTGTTGCCAGGCTGCTTCTTCGACTCATCGAAGTAGCTTGGGCGCAGCGAAAATGCCCAATTCAAGAAGCCAGAGATTTAAAGTGCGGTCTAGGGGTCATGCTTCAGGCTTCTATGGCGTTGTTTCTCTTAAGCATGCTGTCTGAGACTCCAACTTCATCATAGGGGGCTTTAAGCAACTATGGAGATGTGTCAGGTAGAATTGCAGCATGCCAGAGGTTCTTTCAGGAAAATCAAAGCCCGAAGTGGGAGCACCACAAGCTTCTGGTAGAGCCAGCTGGCAGTAGTAATAGATCCTCTCGATTTTCCATCGGAGCCATGCATGGAAATTGGAGCGTGCTGGTACTGACCTGCGCTCCAGTGATCCTGGCTTGGATTGGCACTGGCTGAAGGGAGTGTGTGCAGGGCTTCTGGGGCATTTAGGGTATATTGTAGGGGCTCAGACAATTAGAGTAGGGTTGAGGCTTTAGGCTTTTAGGTTTAGGGTTTAGGGTTAAGCTCCCCGTAAGCTGGAAACCCTAAGCCTGAAACCCTAAACCGTACATCAGGTTGTCTACCTCTGTTGTGGGAGCCCAAAGCTGCAGTGTTGACGTTGAAAAGCCTCAGGGCTCAGGGCCCACGGTGGCGTCCGAAGTTTCTAGTTAGGGGACTACAGTAGTTTCCGTTTTATTTTCCATTATCCCCCAATTTTTGCCGGTATCGTTTAAGACTAACCATACTAGGGTTATATTCGGGCTATATTTTGGCTATATTAGGGTTTAGGGTTTAGGGTGGGTCCAAAGCTTCTGGACTTCCGGGAATTTCAAGAATTCAGGACCATTTTGTACCATCAGCTTTTAGGACCACAGAAGATTTGCCTTCATCGTGTCTTGTCAAAGGTCTTCTAGAGGGGAGTTCTCTGACGCAACCCCGATGAACCCAGCGCCTAGATCCAGAGCTTCAGATCCTGGAACTTATCCCTAGGCCTTACGCCCTTAATCCTATACCGCATCCTTAAACGCGAAGATCCTGAGCCAAAGCCCCTTCGTACAGGCCAAAAAAGCCAGAACATGGAAACAGGATGATTTGTGGCTTGAGGTAGATGGATGTTGATGTTTCAATTCCTGAATTTATCCTTACATCTCTTACATGCAAAGCCCCTGATCTTCTACCCCAATATAAGCCCAATATTATACCCCAATATAACCCCCCAAATCCGCCATATAGCAATAGTAAAAATAACAATAGTAATAGTCAGAAGACTAATAATAATAATAACCAATAGCCCAACCTAGGCCCTCAACCGAACCAGCTAGAAGAACTTCTGGCACTTCCGTGTCAGGTCTTCGTGGCCCTCATCGTGGCATGCGTCCTTTCCCGCTTTGCGGACAAGGACCACGGGGCACTGGAAGCCCTGTGTAAGGCAGGGCTTAGTAGGGCTTAGGGTTGTGGCCTAAACCCTAAACCCTAAACCCTAAACCCTAAACCTGTAGAGTTCTGGGTGCTCTGAACTCGAAGCCTTGCATGCTCACAAGCGATTACGGCGCAGGGGTTCAAGGTTGCTTTGGTTGGGGGTCTTGATGCTCGCATCTCATAGCAGCTGTTGTGCTGGCTGAACCCTACACCCTAAACCGCCTGGTGGCGAGGATCGGGAGCTCTAACTCCAGTTGCAGTTCTTGTCGCTTGTGCGAGCCTTCTTGCCGATTGTCAGTAGGGAATGGACGAGTGGCTCCCTTTGGTAACTACTGCATAATCCCCACAGATATCCCCAGATGTGGTTGTTCGATTTTCTTTTCCATTCCAACATTCCCCGCTAACAGCCAGCAAGTAAGATCTTCGTCTTTGCTGCCGTCCTTGCCGTGCCATTTTCGTCACATGCTAGGCACCATTGCTTCCTTTCAGCTGGTATCCATACTTACTTGGTGATTGCTTTTGGTTGGAACCTCTGGCGATCCAAGTCATCCCAAACCCCGCCTCTGCCGCCCAAACTGACACTAAAGACCTAGACCTCACGAAGTAAACCTGCAATTATTCCACAAGCCCGAAAACCCAGCATCCAAACAGTGCAAGATGCCTTTGGAGGATGCAAGCTGGTCGACTCGACATGCTCTTGGGAACTGGGACTTTCCAACAATCGGGGATCCTTGTTTGGGGCTGCTTAATATGGAGACTGCAGTCTATGAGGGTCGGGAGTGAGGTCCCCCTTGCTAATGGAAAGCACTGAAGCTACCATTTTGTGTTGATCCCAGATGTGCATCGCTAGAAGAAACCCCTACAACAGGCATCTGGACCCCGATCGGGCGCTGGGGGTGTACGATCGAGGGTGAGGTAGAAGGGACCATGTCTGGCATGCCTCAATGGGTGTTGGCTTCTGATCCTTGTCTTGAAAGCCTCAAGGCAAAACACCTGGAACAACGAACGTTTATCTTCGGCTGTGTGAGTGCGTGTCCGGTACTTCTTGAAGTGCTCGCTTGGCCTTCAGCACTCCTTGAGTCGCACGGACAAGAAGGGGGGCGTTGAATCAGTATAACGGAAGTGATTAAACCAAGGAGTCGACAATTTTAGACTCCCAGGAGAACCTGTCTTTTGGGATGCAGTGGGTTTCTCAAAATGCTTTTTCATCAGAAGGGTTACAGTAAGTTGAGGCCACAACTCTTTTCTCCAAATGCAATTGTCGCCTTGCCTCTGGAGTGCGCGTGCAAAACAAGGCGGGCGCATGATTCTTGGGGTCATAAGGTCAGGACGGAGTGTTGAAAGTTTTGGGCTCAGGGTCTAGAATTCGGAGCTTTGTGGTTTCGGAGTAATGCATATTGGGTGGAGGATTTCTCAGCACAACCTCAAAGGCCTTCAGGCCTCACATGACAGGGCAATTGCCTATTGTTCGATGTGTACCTTGAGTCCTTTTGTTTTATATAGACAAGACGCCTGGTAACCTTGTCCGCTTTTTTTGAAAGCATCCCTTGCAACGTATAGCATGTGGTACTCACACGATTATCCTGTGTCTTCAGGCTCCAAAACCCAAAAATCCGAGCCTATAACCCTAGACTCAAAACCCTGAACCTTTAACTACCCAAGCTCAGAGCCCTAAACTCGTTGTAGCACAGCAGCTGGGACGAGCCAGGCTCTCTCTCATGACCAGCGTGGCATGGCCCCCGGAATGGGGGGGGGTTTCCAGCAATTAGGGTTTAGGATTTAGGATTTGGTGAGGGTTTAGGGTTTTACCGAGTTAGGGTTACCTTTCAAAGGGATATAGGGGCTATAAAATATTATGAAGGGTTGTATAGGATATATCATTTACAGAGTGTAGGGTTTCCAAAAATTAGGGTTACCTTTTTGGAGTCCATATAATAAGGACATTAGTATAATGGAGCCCCTCAGCCCTATCACTGAATTGAAGGGTTTAGGGCTAAGAAGAGGGCAGCGAAGGGTGTAGGGCTTCACGCAAAACATTTTAGAGCCCTTTATTAGGTTTGAGAGACGCTTTTTTCCACAAGGTGTATTTGGGACTTTTGTGGCTCAAGGCTTCTGTTGGAGATTTCTGCGATGCATTTTTTTTTGTGGGCGCTGGGTGGAATTGGGAATGCGCATGCCTTGAGATCCCCATAGCTTGTAGTCAGTACCCCAAACCCTAAACCCTGGGTTTGGGCATTGAATTTATATTTGTTTTGATCAGGGTTTACCAATGGTCTAGGGTTAAGGCAGGGCTGGAAGGGTCAAGTGTAACGGTGCGAAGGCAGTGACTGGTTTCTGCTGTTGATATCTTGGGGTTTCCTCAATTTGGGGCCACAATATGGACCTAATCTACTATTATCCTAATTATGGGGAACCTAAGAAAGGAATCCACCAGTTTTTCTATCTCCCCATTTCTGTGTTCTGTCTGGCACTATCAAGGCCTTAGATGTTGTTAGATTTTTGGGCCGGAGTGACCGAGAGACATTGGTGGATGGCAGTAAGTTGCAACTGACAGCATGTATTCAGTCGCATTTTTTTGGGGGGGATTGGGCACAAATAACGACGCTGCCATCCTGCCAGCTTTCCTCAAAAGGCCTTTGCCCCCAAACCCTTAACCTGAAACCCCATACCCTTAATCGCTAAATCCCAAGCCGTCAGCCCTAAATCTCAGCATCCCAAAAACCTCAATCCTAAATCCCCGAACCCCCAAAAAACTTCAACCCTCAGTCCTCAAACCCCCAAACCCTCAGTCCTCAAACCTCAAAACCCTCAACCCTCAATCCCCAAACCCTGAGCTTCACTCTGACCCCTCAGGCTGGGGTCACTATTGCTATCAGCGTCGTGGCTGTCATGCCCTATGACGTGTGGCAGGCGAAGAGGGTTTCGGGTCTGTGGAATTCAGGGTTTTGGGGTTTTGGGGTTGAGAGTTTAGGTTGTGCGAAGGATGTCTTTTGCCTTTCTTCTCGAACCCTACTCTATACAGGAATTCTGCGTGATCTTTCTATAGCTACATGCCACAATTTCGCGGGGTATTCGTAGGTTACTCATGGCCATGCAAGATTTCGAGCATCCTCAGTATGTGGGTCTTTGCCACACTGAATCAGGGGCCCTTTCTTGGTGGATGTTAAGGCATCCCAATGCATGTGGGTCTACCGTTTCATTCTGGGTAACGGCCAAGGGGGAGATCCATTGCTTCAAGCCCAAATCCCAAACCCTAAATCTTGAAGCCTGAAGCCTAAATCCTAAACCCTGCGCCGTACATCCTATTCCCTAAATCCTAAGCCGTGCGGTCGTTTCTGAAGGCCTAAGGCCTTGTTGGGCTTTTAGGGTGTAGGGGTTTATGCTTTAGTGGGCTTAGGGTATAGGGAGGTAGCCAAAATCCACTGTGGCAACCTGTGTGGGAAGCCGGGAGCAAGAGTTGGCCCTGGCCCCTGACTAACAGTAACAGGCACACCCGAACGAGCAATAACGGCAGAACGCATCAAGACGGGTAGGGTTTAGGGTTTAGGGTTAAGGGTGTTGGGCTTAGGCCCAAGGGCTTTCGAGGCATGCTCAGAACTCTAAACCATACCCTAAGCCACTAACCCCCAAAACCCTTAAGTCAGGGTCAGAAATCTACAAGCAGAAGCCTTTAGAAGTACCAATTTTACCCTTTCATAATCCCCATATCAGAAGGTGCATGATATTCCAAGGCCGCATTCAAATAAAACAGGCCCCGCACTCAACAATCCTTACAGCCACCTCTACATAGGTCCAGTTTCCATTTCATTCCCAATTGATTCTCAGTCTGTCACTTAAATAGGGGTTTGAACCCCTAAACTGTACATGTCCCTACAACCCCTAAACCTCAAACCCTAAACCCCAAATCCTAAACTCTACACTCCAAACCCCAAACCCTAAACCCTACTCCCAAACCCTAAACCCTGAATCCCTAAACCCTACCATAAAATACTACAGTAGTTTCCATTTTCTTTTCCATTATCCCTATATTCAGAACTTCATTTAAAGCGGCCGCGCGGCACTAACCTGCATCCCAGCCTCCCTCATTTAATCAAACATTTTTTGGTGGATATATGATAGTTTCCCAAAATAAGGGGACCCCAATATAGACCCCAAAATCCTATAGTCCTTATTACTGGGACCTCCAAAAAAGGTACCCCTAACTTTGGAAACTCTCATATCTGGAGGTTTCCAAAAATTAAAGGTATTTGGGGGGGTCCCCATCATAAGGATTATATCCATGGAAACTACCATATATTTATATATACGTGTAGATATTTTGTGCCAGAATTCTGGGCATGCAAGGCTTCAAGGAGATAATTTTCGAAGCATGAACCCTACTTCTTCGAGACAGCGCACCAGAGGCTGTGGCCGGCGGTGCCGGCAACCCTGACTCACTCCTACAATCTACATGGGCCCTGCCCCGAGTTTAGGGTTTAGGATTTAGGGTTTAGGGTTTGGCAAGTTTCCGAGTGTCAGGAGTGTCGGGATTTTTTCAGGGACCAGGAATTTGTGTCTTGGGGTGGGTGGGGGGTGCAGGGGCACATGCTTCCCTCATCAATCTTCGAGAACATCTGGGCTCTGCTCCCTTCCACTCCTGGCATGGTTGCCCCTTCCAATTTGCATGAAGCCCCATGTGAGGTTTTACATGATGTAGCCGTCCCTGTATTAGGGTGCTTTCAAAAGTCCCCAATTGTGATGTGTCATGGTGGTCTTTTCGGGGCCAGGTTGTGGGAAGTAGGGCAGTGAAATTCGAAAAGGGTCATTGACTTAGAGAATTTCATGCATCCAGTTTCAACTGCTCTCTTTCGACAAGAACAAGCCCATGTTGCCTGGGGCCCCCAGATAGATGCACTACTGCGCGTGTTGCTTGCTTGTTCTTACGGGGACGTAAGCAGTGTCAACACTGCTCGAAGCAGTCCGCCCAATTCTTAACCTTGCACATTGTTTGCTTGCACCATTGACCGGCCGCCCCTGTAAATTTCGTAGGAATTCCCGACGTAATTGTTAAGCAAATTGTACTTTCTCGAACCATACAAATTGTCTTCCTGCATCTTTCCTAAGATGTCTGTTACCCCAGACCCTAAACCCTAAGCCTAAGCCCTAAACCCCAAGCCTTCCAAACGGGAGTAAGCGCCAAAGCTCGTCTTCTCATGCAGGCTGTGACATACTGGACTACAGCCCTTCTGAGCTATCTCCTGTGCCCAAGTGATTGATGGAATTAGTTTTGGGGTGGGGGGCTTCCGGGTGGCGGATGGGGGTGGCTTCTGGGGTGTTCAGGGTGTAGGGCTAGGACCCTAAATCCAGAACCCTAAACCCTATTTCCTCTTCTTAATTTGAAGTCCTTAAGGGGCATACTCAAGTTGTAAGGACTGACTGGAGCCTTTCTGGGACGGAATAACAATCTACCAGTTTTTCTCTTATCCAGGTGATACTGTTGCACTGTCCTTCCCGGCCGGGAATATAGAAGTACACTGCATGACTAGTGCTAGCAGCATTTTCACAGTATCCAAAGATGCTGATCCAGGTGTCCCATCCTAATGGAGTTCGAAGCGTCTGGCGACTTCACGATTGCTGCGCGCTTGCGAACCTCCATGCGGCGCAACGCAGTCTTCTACATTGCGTATACCCTCATTCTGGGAATCCTCCTTGCCATTCTCATAGTGCGGGGCGAAGTACAAGGACTGGAAGTTCCCTGAAGATAATTTCAAATTTCCTCTATCTACAGTAGAATCTACAGTCCCAAGAACCAGCCAAAATTATCTTGCTATTATTACTATTATCATTCTATGATTATTGCTGTTATTACTATTGTTATGACTATTGATACTTACTAGCGAGGTTCCAGGGAACTTAGAGAGGAGATGTTCAGAGCTGGTGCATTGCTGCATCCAATGCCTGGGGCCTCTTTGTCCTCACGGTCCTCATGGGCTTCGGGTTGGTGGCCGTGCCACGGCACTTTTGGAGTTTGGCGGATCCCTCTGCCCTCTTGCAGGATCTCTACGTCAGTGCCTGGGTTGCTGTAAAGGAGTATACATTAAGTTGCCGCAATATGGATGCATAGTAAATCATAGAGTTTAGTCAACTTAAGTTCTTTAACAGCAAGCTCAGGTGCCGTGGTGAAAGATGAAACTTGCCTGTCCAGCGGGTAGCATGTGACCTCTTCGGGTAATAACAAGCCCAATATACACACAAAAGGTTAACCTTGGGAGAGCTCTAGATACTGAACAATAAAGGCGATGAATTGCCTATATCATAGTGCCATATTCTTGTATGCTTATAGTCTAGGGTACCTTAAGTAGACCTCAAAGGAAATACGGCTGAGCCGGCTCTTCGACTTGCAAGATACAGTGGTGCAAGCACGCTCCGAGCTGGCTGCCCATGCGGGAGCTTCCCAAATTCAAGGGTCCTTCTTGTTTTTTAGCTCAATGCTAGGTATTGGGATTGTACAGGAGTTATACAGGATCATATGCATTTCCAGATTTTGTTTGGGACCTTCGAACTCCCCCTCAACCGCGTTTGAGATTGATGTCCGTATTTCTGCCTAGCCACCCACCCAATTCAGGACCCTTGACACCAAAGCTTTTTTGGTACCACTATCTTGAAGAACCCTAAACCCTGAACCCCTAAACCCTAAACCCCTAAACCCTAACCCCTAAACCCTAAACTCTAAACCCTAAACCCTAAACCCTAAACCCTAAACCCCAGGTGGAACTGGAGGAACATGCCGCGCCGACACGCCTGGCCTTCGCGAAGCTGCGCCTTGGCGGTTTTGGGGGGGTTTAGGGTTTAGGGTTTAGGGGTTTTAGGGTTTGGGGTTTAGGGTTTAGGGGTTTTAGGGTTTAGGGTTTAGGGCCAGTTTCTTTGGGTCTTTCAGGGTGGTTATATAGGGGTTACATTGGGGATATATTGGGATAATGGAAAAGAAAATGGAAAGTACTATCATGGGCTATAGGTTCTTTGGGGTTTAGGGTTTAGGGTTTAGGGGTTTAGGATTTAGGGTTTAGGGGGTGGTTCTTGCAGAAAAGCTCTAGTATCTTGGGAGTTCTAAGTCCCTGGTGATTTTGAAGCTGCTAATGGAGAGGCCCGAATATGAACAACAGATCCTTAACAGTGGACATAGGAGTCCCTCTTGTAGTTAGCATAGTCCCAGATATAGTCCCCAATGAGGAGCCCATGTCCAGTAATTGTATGGTTAAATATTGACAGTAGCTCATGCAATCCCAGTTTCCATCTGATGTTCCATTCTCCTCTTCATTCAACTCTCCACTATTCTAGCTACTTGCATCGCCTAACCCCTAAATCCGGAGCCCATAAATCCCGTATAGCCGTATATAACTCATTTAGCCCCTAAAACTTCAACTCTAAAACCCCGAACCCTAAAACCCAAAGTTCTAAACCGTATACCCTTGACCCTAAACCCTATACCCTAAACTTAAACCCTAAATTCCTAAACCCTAAACCCTAAATCCTAAACCCTAAACCCTAAACCCTAAATTCCTAAACCCCTAAACCCTAAACCCAAATGACCCCCTTGTGAAGGTGTCAGGTAGCAGACCGTTGCGAGCTGCTCCACCGGGAGCTCAGCGGCTCGCGACTGCGTGCCCGCGACAAAGAAGCTGGGTTGCTGTTAGGGAACTTATGTTTAAGGGTTTAGGGTTTAGGGTTTTAGGGTTTAGGGGTGTAGGGGTTTTAGGGTTTTAGGGTTTTAGGGTTTAGGGGTTTAGGGGTTAGGGGTTTAGGGGTTAGGGTGTAGTTTAGGGTATATATATATATATTGGGGTTTTATGGGGATAATGGAAAAGAAAATGGAAACTACTATTTAGGGTTGGGGTTTTGTGTATTTTCTCTGTTTAAGTTATTCTGACAAGGGTACATAGGGTATTGAGGGTATTCAGGGCACATAGGGTATTTAGGGCATTCAGGGTCTAGGGTTTCGGGTTACTGTAATAAGGAAACCTTAGTATCTATTAAATAGACCCATATGATGGTAAGTTCCAAAACAGCAACCCAGGAAGACCGGCACGCACCAGGAGGCCAGGCTCTCATTCTAAAAATAGGTTGGTTCAAGGGCGCCGAAGTGGGTTATATAGGGATACAAGAGTTATGTAGGGGTTACGTAGATGTATTTGGGGTGTATTGGGTTATATAGGGATATGTAGGGTTTAGATCCTGGGCCTAAACTAGAGGAGAATAAGCTCCCAAAGGGAAATCAAGTGGTAACTTGTGGCTTACTGGGGTTTATGGGGATTCCAGGATTTGAGCCCTATATCATGCGAGTTCTTTATGGAGTTGTTTGGAGAAGGCCGCATGTCTATCAAATTATTCTTCTTGCCGGCAACAGAAACCCTAAACCCTAAACCGCACAGAACTACAAATTCACATTTCTGTCACAAACTCACAGTTTTCAGACTCATTATTGTTGTAATTGAATAGTGCTCATCCACAACTCCAGCCTGCAAAACTAGGACCCTGACACTATCATATGATGATAGCGGGGTCCAAAATTTTGGCCGTTGGGGTTGCCAAAAACCTTTCTTAGGTTATGAGAGCTTCTTTCATTCCTTGCCAGCCATAGGGGTTTAGGGTTCAGGGTTTAGGGTTAAGGGTTTAGGGTTTAAGGTTCAGGGTTTACGGTTCAGGGTTTAGGCTTAGGGTTTGGGGTCCCCTAACCCCAAACCCCAAACTGTAATTGCTTTGGTTGCAGGTGGAGAAGACCTTGAGCGAGCTACCGGCAACGTGCCCTTGCATCCGCCGATCGGGCCTCAGTTCATTGTTTAGGGTCTAGAGTCTAGGGTTGAAACCCCGCACCCCAAACCCGCACCCTAAACCCCAAACCCTAAACCCCAAACGCCACACCCTAAACCCTTGAGGCCGTCGTTGGCCCGCTTCGCGCAGCTGCACCGGTCACTGAAAGAGGCTGCCCTGGAGGCTCGCGTCTTAATGTCACCCAGGCCCAGCGGCCCAACCCTCCCCTTTCAAGGGGATGTAGGGTTCAGTGTGCAGGGTTTAGGGTATACGGTTTAGAGTTTAGGGCTTCCCAATAGCAGGGGTACTGCTGTGCGGGTCCTTATATACCCTAAACCCTAAGCCCTAAACATTCGGGGTCGAATTTAGGGCCCCTTTACTTTGGGAGACTACCATGTCACCGAGCTTGGGATCTAGGGCTTAAGTCATACTGTTGATAGATGAAATCCTGCACCACCGAAAGTCCCGAAAGTCCTGGGAATTACAGTAGTTTAGTGGCTCTAAGTGGTGCAAGATTTCCGCCATCAACAGTAACACCCTAGACCCCAAACCCTAAATAGTAGCTTCCATTTTCTTTTCCACTATCCCTACATTACCTATATTCCCTATATAACCCCCTACATCCCCCATATAAGCATTTAGGGTTTAGATTTGTCAGGGTTTAGGTTTTAGGGCTCACGCCTCGGTCTCCAGGGTTTAGTAGGGTTATATTGGGTATATATTGGGGTATAATGGAAAACAAAGTGGAAACTATTATAGTATTATGGGGTGTATATTGGGGTATGATAGGGTTTAGGTGTGAAGGTTTGAGAGTTGGTAGTCTCTCTAAATAGAGGGACAGCAATATACACCCCAGTATACTAGAATCCTTATTCTGGAAACCCCAAAAGGGTACCTCTAATTATAGTAATCCCCCATTCAATAGTAGTTTTGCGCACCCTGTAGAGTAACAGCTGTTACAACTTAGTTGGGCATGTTGAGGATCATTACCAGGTTCATGGGAAACCGTGCACACTGAAACTCGTTCATGCTGGCTTTGGCCTCCGCAACCAAAATCAATAGGTAGAATAATAGTAATAGTAACCATGGTAATAGTAATAATCCAAATAGTAATATCAATAGTAAAAATATTTGTCACAATAATAATGAGTAAAATGCATAGTAATGGTATTAGTAATACTAGTAATAGTATCCTCTTCTCGCCACAAAGTTCAGTACCCCTACCTTCGCAGCAACTTGACCTTGCCGGCTGCTGGTCTCACTCTGCTTTTGAAGCACTTAGTCTGAGACTGGATGGATCTGCTGCTAGGAAGCAACTCCCTCGGCAGAGGGAGCCCCCGAGTTCTAAATCCCGAACCGTGAACCATGAACCGTAGATGAAGGTTCAGGGGGCTTGGCAACTACTTGTACCCGGGCTTATTGTCTTACTTGCAAATGGGGTAACCTACACAAGTTGGGCAATTTCCAAGTAGTCAGTAATCCACATGGGTGGTTGTCAAAATTATGGTCCCTTTTTGGATCCCTATTATAATACGGCACCTAATATTTAGGGTACCCAAAAAAAGGGACCATAATTTTGACAGCCACCCACATGAACCTTCCACTCAGACAAGACTAAGGCTCGTAGGGCGTCCCGCTGCTTCGACAGCCATATCGAGCGCTGCATGTACTTCGAGGAAGTCTGCTTCTATCATCGCCATACATAGTAGTTTCCATTTTCTCTTCCATCGTCCTTACATATACCCCGAAGTAATAGTTTCCATTTTTGTTTTCATTATCCTTATATACCCCTATATCAGCTGGGTTTCAAAGTGGGGTTTCCAAGACTTGAGGATCCCTCTTTCGCGGGGTTCCCTCATGAGGATTTTAGTATTTGGGGTGTCTTTGACGGGGAGCCGAGGTTGACTTACCTTGAAGAAGGCTGTGTAGAAACTCAAGAAGCAAGGCCCCACTGTCCTTCTTTGTTCTTGTTTGCGTAGGCCTGTCAAGCTGTCAAAACCCAAAACCCTATTCCCCTGAACCCCTAAACTCCTAAACCCTTAAACCCTAAACCCCTAAACCCAAAAACCCGTAAACCCCTAAACCCTATTCCCCCGAACCCCTGCACCCCTAAACTCCTAAACCCCCAAACCCCTAAACCTTATTCCCCTGAACCCGGAAGCCCTAGACCCGCCGGGGCAGAGGACCTCCAACAGGGAGATCACTCGGCTGCGGCAAACATGCTGGGCTGGTGGGGGCCTCAGGGGTTTAGGGCTTAGGGTTTCCCAAACTTCTGGGAGGATTTAAGAATTAGATCCCTTATAAGCATTATATCAGCCCATTATAACCCCTATATAACCCTTATATAATTTCCCATATGGTTCTAGGGGATCTATTTTTTAGATCCCTTTGGGGGTCTGGGTTTAGGCCTTTGTGAAACTTGTCATAGCCTGTGCTTGCTCCTGCCGCTTCGTAGTTTAGAGCCCAAGGATTCCCAAGAAAATTCCCTCAGTCTTTCGCATAGCTATTCTACAAATCGTGCAACAACGTCATGCTGATTACTATCAGAATGATGACGAGTTATTGTCATTAAGGTTGTCATTCGTGTGAGCTTACTATTCTTCTCATGTTTATTAGGCACTCATGCGCGCTCCAGGCGCTTGGCCGCACCAGCAGTTTGCCCTGGAGCCTGTTCAGCCTTCTGCTCAGTGAGTCTAGAGTCTTACTCCGGCGAAGTTGGGCTATAGTCTACAGTCCTTAAAAGGGGTTATTATAGGGGATGATATTGTAGGGTTTAGTAAGGGGGAGACTAGGACTTTCGACTGAAGCTCAGTTGGGGGTTTGGGGGTGGGCGGACAGATCCCTACAGTGCTTCCTACGAGCCTGCCATGCTATCCCCCTCGGTAGCCGGCCTAATAACAGACCCATACAGCCCCACAACCCATGCGTCCACTCTCAAGAAAGGAGGCATGATGAGCAAGGGAGAAGGTTGGGGCCCATTTTTTCCTCATCGTAACTTCCAAGGCGTTTGCGAAGCTGCGGCGTCGAATGCTGACGCTGTGGCTACGCCACATCCGGGTGCCTCTTCCTACAGGTTTTTATTGGAGAGGTTTTTTGGTTAGTAATTGTCACGACAGCCCTCATCTAGTCCTGAACAAATGCCTGTGATCTCCTTGCGGTCCCTGTATATCTTCAGGTACTCCAAGACCAAGGGAGGGCGAGATGACCTTTTTGATGGTGTCCCCATATGCTACTATATACCCAGGGTGGGCACATGACGTTCAGCATGTAATGAATACTGCGGTCAGCTTACATATTCTGAGAATGTCGCGTGTGTGCAGTTGAAGGTTTCCTTCCATATTTAGGGCATATTGCAAGTCCGGGCCCTTCAACTCCTTGTATCATGCTTGTGTCATTGTAGAAGCCCCCAGGAAACCCTGGAGTATACAGTTTAGGGTGCATCTTAAACGTAGGCCCGGCCCACCAACAGTAACCATAAGGGATGATAGCAACTGTGCAAGTGTTTGGGGTTTAGGGTTTGGAGTTTAGCGTTTAGGGTCCCTATATGTTCCTATTGCAGCGCTACTGCTGCCGCCCTCAACCCAGCATACACCTTAAGCCGCATATAAACCTCATGTACATCCTATTCTGGCTTACACACAACCCCTATGAAGGCCCTATATAAACCCTTCGCCGTGCCTAATGCAATCTGAACCCTAAACCCTAAACCTTGAACACTAAACCCCTAAAGTCTAAACCCTTATCCCCAAACCCTAAACCTCTAACCCAAAACCCTAAACCCCTAAACCCCTAAACCCAAAATATTTTGGGTTTGGGCTCATCCCTCATTGTCGACAGGCGCGCGCTTTGATGGGTCTTGGGTATGCTGGGGCCTCGGAGTGCCTCATGTTCACAGGTTCCCCTAATAAGTCCCAAACAAGGGGAGCCCTTTTGGGGGGGGTTTAAGTTTTGTTTAGGGTTTAGGGTTTAGGGTTTGGTTAGTATATAAGTGGGGGTAGTGCCCTAAACCCTAAACCTACACCGCAAACCCTAATGGTCTAGGGTCTTCGTCTGTGGCAACAAGTCTCAGATCGTTTCACGGGTTAGCCGCCTACACGGACGAGAGTGATACCCCCTTACATGGCCCAAGATATTATGATCCTTACTATTGGGACCGAAGCCGCGCATTATTGCTTACTTTCTCGGACACGCTCATGGTTTTTGAAAGGGGCGGGTGTTGCATCACAGCAAGAAGCCTGTGTCTAGTTCGATCCTAGTGGTCCTCATTCTCAGAAGGATGTAGAGTATTCATAAACTCCATAAACAATAAGTAGTTTTCATTTCATTTTCCGTCTGATTCTCTTGGGAGGGTAATGTCCCTAATCCCTACATCACCCCACATAATCCTTATATGTCCCTACATAACCAATGCTGCAACCTGATTGAGCCAAGCTTCTCCGCTGCGCGCTGCTGAGGCCTCGTGCCTTCTGAGTACTGTCGCGCCCTGTCTCGGAAGTTTACTTACTGGTGATTTATAGGACTGGATCCCTATAGTAGTCCGTCCCTATAGAATCCATTGTGCTAGTCTCTTAGAACCCGTTCAAACTACCAGTTTTCAGGGTGTTGAGCCTCAGAACACTTTAAACCGGGAGGAGAGGCAGGTCGACTGTTGATGCCCAGTAGAGAGGCAGTCTCAGTGATGATTCTTGGATACCTGAACCTACTCTTTAGGGGTTAGGGTTTTTGTTCTTGCAATCCTCCGCAAGTAACTTGGTCAACGGATTGAAGAGTTTTTGGGCGCAAGGGGCGGGCAGAATCCTGATATTGGCCCAGAAAGAGTATAATCCTCATTATATGGAGCCCCGATATGGGACCACTGATTTTGGACCCTGCTCCCTTTGATGGCAAGAAGTAGAGGGGCAGCCCTGAACGCTAAATCCTCAACCCTAAGCCTTGACCTCTCCAAAATGGCAAGGTTGTGTTGGGTCAGCTCACCCTGTTTGCTGACGGCTGGCACTTGTCTATGTGGGCCTGACCACGTTCAAGCAATTGCACCCTGCTTTTTGTTTTGGGTTTAGGGTTCAGGGTTCAGGGTTTAGGATTTGGGGTCCAGGGTTCCCTTGTTAGGGCAGACTCTCAGTGTGGGAAGCACGGCTTGGCCAGCCGTGTAGCTGCAATGGCGTGATGCAATATGGTAGTTTCCCTAAATAGGGGGACCCCATATCATATAGATCCCAAAATATTCTGGTCCTTGCTTACTATAGAGACCCCAAAAAGGTCCTCCCCTCAAATTTTGTGAAACCCCTATATTGTGTTTCAGGCTATGCACGGCTCAATCGGTGCTGTGGTCCAGGTAAAGAAGACTTTATGCATTCCTGAAGCAATTTCGGATAGATGCAAAGCAAGCAGAGATGTCAGTTTTTAAGTGCATGCAAGATCTTAAGCACTTGATGAAGATCCAATTGCAACGACATCAAGAAAAGAGCAACATGAAACATCCTGCTGACCTCCAGCCTTTTGGTTTTTGGTGCCTCTAAATTATTATTATTTCTTAATTATTATTACTTGAATTGTTGCATGCCCGCGTAAGATGCGTGGGTGGAAGCCCTAGACCCCAAACCCAGGCCCTCTATCAGGACCGTGTCTTAGCCTAGTCATTGTCCTTAAGAATGTAGACCGTTGGAGCCCAAACGGCTCAACCCAAGAGTGATCAAAATATTGTTGCACGGCACTGATTTTTGTCGGGTGTTAGCTTTGGGACTTTTTTTGAAAAACGCATGCAGCACATTTTCGTGGATGTGCCCACCGAAAGCTTGCTGAGCAGATTGCCGCATTCTGACACGGGCCAATGAAAAGATAGCGCCCGTACGAGAAAGCCTGGCCACTTCACCTGAGCCTTAAGTCCATCCAACTCTTACATATCCACTGAAGATAGCCTCCCCTGGAGAGAGGAAGCCTGTCACTCTGACAATGTGAGGTGTTTCCTACTCACGTACGTTCCCCACAAAGCTTACCCCAAATCCCGACCTAACAACCGCCCACTGCTTCATTCCTAGACCCTAAACCCTAAACCCTAAATCCTAAACCCTAAACCCTAAATCCTAAACCCTAAATCCTAAACCCTAAACCCTAAATCCTAAATTCCCAACCGGCCTGCTCAGGCCGTTTCCCACCCATTACTAGGGTGGTCAGACACTGAAGATACACGTCAGCCTATACACCCGTACTGGGTAAGACAATGGGAGGAGCCTATGGAGAATGGACGTATAGACTCCAGGCTTTTCCGTACATCGGGAGGCACAGCTCTGCCTCCAGCCAACCCAGTAACCCAAATATATACAATGTACATTGATTTTCCCCTTGAAGAAAATACCCCCAAACCCAAGAGCAAATCACAACGACGCACCCAGATTTCAGCTTCCTGCTAGGGGGTGAGGGCCTTGAGCCCAGGTTTGCAAACCCTGGGCCTCCCTGCACCCCCCTAAAGGCGCGGAGGCCTGGAGGCCCTGGAGGCCCTGGACGCTGGAGGGCCTGAGGTCCTGGAGGTCTGGAGGCCTGGATGGAGGCCTGGAGGCCTGGAGGCCTGGAGGCCCGCCTGTCGCCTTGTAGCTTTCAAGGAGAAGCGAGAACACGATCTTTTGG
>CAJNIZ010039446.1:167647-183638 GCA_905231905.1 Symbiodinium pilosum | reverse complement strand
CATAGATGATCCGCTTTACTGGGACTGGGACCCAGCCACCGGGACCGGACAGGATGCTAGCCGCTGCGAACGGAGCCACCGGGACGGACCGGGCCGCCGCCACCAAAACCAGACCAGCAAAACAGACAGACGTGGACCGGGACCGGGACCGGGACCACCGGCACCGGCGGGACAGGACATGGCCAGAGCCGGCAGAAGTATAGCCGGGACCGGGACCGGGCCACGGGCCAGCGCGCCACGACCGGGACCGGGACCGGGACCGGGCCACCCAGCCAGCGGCTGAAGCAGGACGGGGATCGGGCCACCGGGACCGCGGGACCGGGCCACCGGGACCGGGCCACAATCCGGGCCAGACAAAAATAAACCTGTACCCCCCACCCTCACCCCAATTGCAGGCATTCACCTGACCAAAAGTTACCAGTTTCGTGCCTCCGGGGGAGGGGGCATGGCCAGACCTACCACTCCAACAAATGGGGATGGGGCCCACTCGGTGATTTGCTCCTGGTGTTCATTTTCGTCCGGGAGAACATTGCTGGACTGAGCAGACAGCTGCCTGTTTTCATTTTCGGTGCATGCTGTTCTTATGTGGGGGCTACCAAAGATCGTTTGTATTTACACCCATTTTGCCTTGCTTTCCCTTGGAACGTCTTCACATTGTGCTCGCAAATCAATCCCTCGCGTGGAGCGTTCTGACATTTTGCATCGGAATCGAGCTCTCGCGTGGAGCGTCATGAGCGTCTTCACGTTTTGCCTTTAAATCGATCTCTCATGTGGAGCGTCCTCCTATTCCGACCCCCCAAGCAAAAAAGGCTTCCCCCCGCCCTCTCCCCCAAAAAAGACAAGTCAAAAACAAGCTCCACCCGAGGCACGCTGCGAAGCCACAGACGTTATGGAGGCTACCGCCAATGCCAAGCAAGACCCATCTGATGTTTCTGAAGCACGGCTTGAATGCGTTGGCTTTTACATGTTCTGCCATGCCACAGGTTATGGGTTTTGCTCGCTGTAAGCCTATCTACCCATGGCACAGCTGATCCAGTGTCAAGAGCTATGTGAGGATGGTCAGCTGGAACAGCTTTTGGAGGATCACTCGAGAAGGTGCTTGCGCGCTCTTTTTTTGCTGGCTTACTGTCAAAAGAAATCCCACATCGCCAGTCTTTAGTCGGATCGGCCTGGCCCAACCATCTTTGCATGGTACAGTTTTGCCGTAGATTCTGGACGAACAGGATCTCCGATGCTGTGGCAGTGGAAACGCGTCGTCGTGAAGAGGCGATCCTACAGCTTCGCGAGGAAGATTCCCCAGCATCCTGCGTCCCAAGCAGATACAGGGAGGGGGTGTTCTGAATGCCTCCAGGACTGCCGAGAATCCATACAACGAGAAGTGCGATCTAGGCTTCAGGAGTGCATTCTGGCAAAGCCTGGCCACTGTCATCTGCTGTCTAAAGATTTTGAATCAAGTGTTCATGAAGTGCTGCAAGTGCTGCCGGTTGAATGCTGAACCCGGTGAGGATCATGCCAAGCTTCGACAGGAACTGGAGATGGAGAGGAAAACGCGCAAGGACTGACCTCCGTGGCCCCGTTGCATGCCCGGCTGTGAATCTGCAACATTTACGCAGGAAGCCTTTGGAATGATCCAAAAGGCCATGAGCCATTGCGGCACCGCATGAGAGCTTCCAGTGCGCGCGCTTTGAAGCGCACGCAATTTCAATGCTTCACATCCTGGATTTTTACTGTGCATGTTCGAATTGCGGGGGACTGCTCCAGCACTCGGAGCTGTGTGAGAAAAGCTTGATTCTTGTGTTTCCGCGCTCATTTCATGTCGTTTGGTAGCACCTGCGCTCCGTATGTCTGCAAATACTGGCGAGGGACAGTTCCTTTTTTCTATTGCCGACATTATATCAACCTGCGCTTTGCCTGGGAGGTCTATCGAGACTTCCGCGGGAAGGACTGTCCTGTTCCAGAGTTCAGATACATGGTAGCTGCGCGGGGCAGAACTGTGCGTGCGCGCAATTCCAGATTCAGGATGCAACGGTTGACGCGCTGCTACGCAGCGAGCCCGTGATATCGAATTAATCATGGGACACCAACACTTTCTTGCTGAAGAAGTATGCTGCGTACTCTCGAGAGCTAATGCAAGCCCGATTGAATGTTGCCTGCCCTCCGTACAACCTTGCGATTTGAGATGATGGCTGCTTCATCGTACTGAGTCGTACTGCAGGAATGCTAGTGTGGACACCGCTTTCATTTCCGGCTGCAAGCATCCGATAACATGTTTGGCGGTGTACCAATCCCCATCACGGGGCAAGCACTTTGCCATATCCAGTCTGCTCACGCTTGTTGCAACTAAGTGCTCAGGTCACAACGGTCTGTTGTGAGCGGCTAAACTGTCCCACCTGGACACATGGAATTTTGTTTTATCTGAACATTTAATGCCCGGGCCCTATCCCGGGCAAATTCTTTGTTTGCTGGCTTTCTCGCATGGAAGCCCGTCTTCCGAGTGCTGCGTGGTGTGATGCGATGCATACTTATGCACATTAATTTTGCATGATTGATACATAGCAACAATCGCAGATGTTGCCTTGCACCGCTGGGTCTTTCGATGATAGTACAACCTAGATTTTTCTGCGCGTAGTCCGCACTTCGAGCCGTGAAAGTCTTCAGCATGCTAAGTTACGCGCCAGAGCTTGTGCAGCAGAAGCCTTCTCGCAGCTTACTCGGTTCAGAACATGCTAGCAGTCCACACGCACGGATGGCTCCGTCACCCGTTCTCAACGTAAATGCGGGCATACATATCAGTGAAGAGGCAACAAAGAAAGCCACACCTTTTGCAGTCTTCAAGTTTAGCCACAGTTGGGCCCAATGTAAGAAATTCGGCGGCTTTGGCGTGGCACAGGCAGCCTGCAATTTCTCTGCAAATCTAGGTACTGTGAATCACCACATGCTGTCAATGTAGGCCATGGGCTGTTTCGAGTCGCGAGCATCGCGACCGGAGGCATGTCAAGAGTTAAGCCAAGACACTGTGAGCGCTATGAGCGCTCTACGATAAAACTGCACAACCAGGCTGAAGACCGCAGCAAAGCTCCCGATGTCGGGAGAGCGGCTTCCACGAAGCCGTCTGAGGTGTACGCGTGTGCTACTGCCCTCTTGTATCTGCAGCTTTTGCCACAACATATGCGAGGGCGTGGTGGATGACGACTTAGACTGGATTACTGGTGACAAATCTCCAGCTTGCTTCTCAGCTGCTTCATTTGAAGTCTCTCTCTGCTGTTGACACTTCCAGGTTTCTCCTGCTCGAGCATTGGCTGCCTCAGAGAGGAGCTGCTGAGCATCCGATACAGACACTGCAGACAGGGTCTTGTCTTGGAGGAATGCTGGGTACTTGGCAGACTCACCTCTTGATGCCACCAGCTCAAGTCCTCATTTCGAATGCTCTGAATAGTGGCTCAGTTTGGCAGGTCACAGTTCAAATCGAGCTGGAAGGGGGATGGCGGGACTGCTCGACTGAAGAGAATTGTGCTTAGTAATCTGGCCTGATGGTATCGCGGGGTCTTTGCTGCATTGGCGCCAAGGACACGAGCCATCTGCCAACATTTGGCAAAGGGTGAAACTGTGTTTCAGATTCGGCCTCAGCTGTCGTCCGTCGCAGACCAACTCTTGTGTGGTCAATTTTCTAGCTCAGGATACACGCCCGTGGCCAGAACTACACTGTCGACTTCTCTCGACCTGCTCTCAAATCTGAGACCAGCATCTGATTGAGGAGACCAGTGTTTTTGATAAGGTCCAGACGAGGGTGGCATGCAGGTCAATGTCAGCACTGGCAAGATGCTACTTGACCTGTTGTTGTCAAGCACGCCCCCTGCACATGGCCCTCAATAGGCACCTTCCGTGTCTGATCTGGTTTGACTACTTTGAAGCTGCTCACGCCAGTCTGTGATGTCTGTGCTCAGAAGAGCGGATAGTCTCGAGAGCGCGAATTGCTGTGTGCCCAAGCGTTGCAAGCAAAGTGAGGCGGAAGCTTCGAATCCTTGACAAGGGGGAGGATGAACCAGTGCCAGAGGCTTCGGTTTTTTGTTTCTGCCGCACACGCAGTCACAGGCTCAGTCTGTTGAAGGAAGATGTTCCGGGAGCAGCGGATCCGCATATGGATGGGCCTTCAAGCGTCGCGAGCCCGGTATCCAGGAAAGCACAGGGCTCTGGCGATTCAACTTGGGTAGAGGCTGCCGTGTCTCCAGAAGTCTCACTGCAGCGTTCGTGCAGCACTCAGAGTGCACGCGCCCCCACAGACACCACTCTGAGCATCGCTAAAGAAGGTATGGTCCACAGAGCAAACGCTGGACCCTCACATTGTACAATTTCCGCTTTTATGGGTCATGCAGCTGAACGATGAAGGTGGCGGTGCTTCCATGCACCCGTACAAGGTATTGGAGGGCAACGAACATGCAAAGGCTGACCTTCTTTCAGCCGGCCTCCTTGCAAAGCAGTTTGCTGAGCTCCTGCGCCAGAAATGCTTCGCCCAGTTCGAAGCCAACGAGGCTAGGTTGTGTGGTGAGTGGGCGGTGTTCTACCATTCGTGCGCCTGCCTATGCAACAGCTGTGAGCTTGCTCCAGTCGCCTGCAGCATGTTGCAAGGTACTCCTTCGCAGCGCTGATATACGAAGTGCATGCCGCAGTTGGGAGCGTCCTCTTCCGGTTCCGGTCGCAGCTGCAGCCCCGGGCATTTTTTTGGCTTCTCACATGGCACATCTGTAGAACCAGGGATCTGGAAAATATTTCGATATATTTCGATGGCCTTTGCGTGGATGGTTCCAAATTGCCGCAAGGGCCGCAAGGGCATCCCCTCCATAGTCAGAGGGTTAGGTGGTGAGAGAGAAGTCTCGCGCCTCCGCGCGAGTGAAGGAAGCTTGACGCAACCCCGCCCAGGAAAGCAATATGTGGGAGAAGGGACTTTGCTCGTGCATGCGTTTCAAACAGTAAGTCCACACATCCCTGCCTCCGTTTTGACATGCAACAACTCGCGCTGCTCGTCACTTAAACTGAAGAAGCCTCAGGGCAAACTTGCTGGCACGTCCGAGGTATGCAACGCTTCCTCGTATCTTGGTGTTGCGCCCTCAGCGCTTCAGTGAGCGTGCCAACAAGCTCAGCTTTACTGTGTCAACTGCAGGCATGAGTTCAAAGAAACACCAGACGCGGCTATTCTGATGAAGAGGCCCAGAACGTGGATCTACCAAGCAGGATATGAGACACTTGCCGTTCAATGTCCGCCTGGGCTCAGGTTCAACGAGGAGTTTGCATCTAGCAAGACGGGACCTTGGCTCTCCTTTCTTGGATTGCTGAAGCCCTGCGCACGACAAAGATTCATGCGCACTGAGTGGATCTGGGGATGCCATATTGAGACAACATCTAGCGCCTGGAACGTATCACAGTTGTAGGCGCGACCATCATCCGGACTTCCGCCGAGTTGGACTGCAGGGCCCCCTATTCACTTCCAGCTTGTTGCAATCTGCGAGAAAGATCTGTTCAGGTCTGTGATGTGCTCCTTGGCATCCACTGGTCCAGAAGCATGTGTCAGGAGCCAAGTTGTCTTCATTTCCAGTGGTGATCAGCAAAACCGTTCCGTGGGAGAAGACGGCAAAGAAGTCCCGGTGGGGATCAACACTTGCCTGCAAAGCTACTGGAGCAGCAGCGGTTCGTGTGGGATTAGTTAAAGCATTTGCATACTTTTGGCTCCCAAGGTTGCCATGGTTTTCATCGCAGGTGCCTAGCCACGCATTATGCGGTCTGTGTGATGGCGTTGTTCTTCTTTGAGCCAGGCTACAGCTGCAAGGACCTGTCTTTTCGCGGTGTGCTTTGGCGGTCAAGAGGGTACATTGTACATCCATGTGAATCCATGTATGTACATCCATCTACATGCCCAAGCCGCTGCGCCCTGAAGATCCAGCTCAGGTCCTCGAAAATTTGTTGGAGAGCTGCTACGTGCCCAAAGCAAAGGCCAGCAACAAATCTTGGTGGCATTTCTGTTTCTTAGAGTTGTGGTCGCTAGGTTCGGAAGCTCGCTGACGAAATCATCGCCATGTGGAATGTGCTTGCTTTTCCAAGACATGGAATGGCGAGGGAGAGGGCTTTGAGGGATCCTCCAAGCCAAAGCCAGGTCAGAGAAGCACGGGTTGGATGTCTCCCAGTTTGGCGGCAAGGCTGATGCATATGTCTTCATTGGAATCACTTTTGCATGCACATATCTCCCCTGCTGCGAGGCATGTCACAGTGGCAAGCCTGGTCACCTGATGCAGCTCTTTATCAAGCGCATCTTGGCAGCATTTGCGCGGGTGTGTGGTCTCCACCCTCACAGTGGGGTTGTTCCCCACCCTCACCGCGGGTTGATCGATTTAAAGGAGTCTATGTTCTCCTCGCCCTCAAAAGGGGTTATGAGGCCTACATAAGGTCTATTACATGGGTTAGAGGGGCCGTAAAGGGCGTTGGGCACCGCAGGGATACTGTGCGCTTGGGACACCTGGTGAACATTTGCGGTTAAGCACTGCCGTATCCCCATATTCTGTGTTCCTGTGGTCCTGTGGTCTGGGTTGGTGGTTTAATTGAGAGGTTTAGATAAAGCTTATAGAAGCTTATAGTGTTTCTGGAGGGCCTCTATAAGATTTAAAGAAGGTTCGCAGACAGTTCATTAATTCAATAGCAGGTGTTCAGAGGTCTCGAGAAAATTTGTTGAAGGGGTCTTTTCTGAAGGTTTGATAGAGTTTAATACAGATCTTATAGAGAAAGATTATTTCTAGAGGGTTTATGAAGGTTTTTTTATAGAATTGTAGAAGGTTTACAAAGGGTTATAGCTGTTATAGACAGCTTGCAAATTGTTAGAGAGAGTTCTCTGGAGGGTTCGTAGAGATTCGTAGAGGTCTTATGAAGGTTTTATAGAGTCCTTAGTGGAAGCTTATGAGGGTAACCCCCCCTGTGCTCCAGTGCTCCCGTGGTCCTGTAGTCTGGGTCCTGTCCTGTGGTGAGGGCTTATAGAGGGTTTCAAAGAAGGTTTTAGAGAAGTTTCGCGGAGAGTTCATGGTTCTGGGAGGTTATAGATATGGCTCATTCCCAGATTGGGACCATACCATGGCGGGGGGTATAGCCCCGATAACCCTCTTAAAGGGACCCTATATAGGCTTTTCATAGCCCTTCCAACCGCTTGAAGGGGTCCCGTTTTTTGGCCTTTAAAGCCCCAGGTCACCTGGTAGATAAGCTTGTCTACGCGGCGTGCCCAGTACATCTTGTGCTGCGATGTCAGTGTGCGACAGTGATGCCCAGTCCCTCGTTTCCAATGCTGCAGGCAGCGAAGCCGTATGGGCCAGTTGATGACGAGTGCGGGGCTTCTTCATGTGGCTTCGACTCTCTCTGTCATGTTACTTGGGACAAGATCCCGCCAGGCGGATGCCAATTTCGAAATGGCTGGACAGTAACAGTTCAACCCAAGTTGGGCAGGCTTGCGGTTTAACTTGCTCAGTATACCTGCCGTATTTCTTGATTCCAGCATCTTGTTGCGTAGGCGCGAGTCCTCGCGCATCCCAAGTACTTTATGCAGGCTGCATATTACGGGTTGTACTTGCAGCCGGTCGAACAGTTGCAAGAAGCTTCACGCTCTACTTGCTGCAAGGCAAACTGCGTTCGCATGTTCGTGGCCAGCGCGGATCCCACGTTTCACAGGCCTGCTCGGCCTGCGTGTAAAATGAGCTTTGAAGGCGAACAGAGACGAACAGCTTCATTCACGGGAGCTATCTTTGCCGCATGCCAGCCGCCTGTGTTCAGGAACAGGCAGGCGTTTCAGAATGAACTGATCCAGAAGCCTGAGCCCTGTTTTGAGACACCCCGTGTCCTTGCACGCTAAGTCTCAGTTGTGCATTGCTTGTGAAGGCTTGGCCTGATCCTGGGGGAGCCGTCGCTGAGGGAGCGGGCTGCGACAGGTGTGGACAGAACTTGCTGATCATGCCAGATAAGACGCCTTGCATTTGCAGGCATCTATGGTGGCACGCCATAGGCTTACTGCAGTGCACATGGACCCATGGCATGTTCAGCAAGTGTACTGATACTCGTACTTGCCTGTGCCGACCACTCGCAGCAGTTGCACTTTCTTGTCCATCTCGCATCGGCCTGCAATGCTGATGACCGGCATCGTCTTGGCAGCCTATGGAAAGATGTGCGGGTAGCATCTCTGAACTAAGTGACCGTAGCAGGATCGGTGTCTGCTCTGCGTCGGTTCTGGCCCTGCAGAGTGGTCGGAGCTGACAACTGGCACTAGGACACTAGGAGTTGTGCACCGCGAATGGATCCGTTTGCTGTTCAGCTTTTCGCTTCTCAGGCTGCCTTCCTGGTGGACTGCCGAAGATCAGAGGAAGCATGCTTGAGCAGTGCTTGAGCAGGTCCTGGGCCACTGGGCCCCTTGGCCTTTTTGCACGGCAGAAAGGACGTTTCTCAAAGGCCTTCAGCTTGAATTCTTTAAACTGCTTCGGCAGGGATAGTTTGTTTCACAGCGATTTCTAGGTCGTGCTACGCATTGACGGCCCTTCACATCAGAAGTGCCCAAGAGTTCATCTTTTGTGGCCAAAAGCTTCCTAGGGTTGCCGGCCAGCTGTTTTCCTTTCGACAGCTGTACTCGCCAGCTGTTGATTAGCCAACAGCCCTCTGAGCTACAGGCAGAGCTCCTGCAGCCAGTTTCACTTCGGCTAGGAGAGGCAGGCTGGAAGTAGAATAAATTTACGCGTCAAAAATGGTCTGTTTTCTTGCCTGAACATTGCATGAACCAAGATCTCATGCCCTTACAGCTTTTGAGGCGTGTTCCCCCTGCATTCATTCTATTCAAGTGTCTTGCTAAAGTGAGTAAAGTGCCTTCACTCAAAGTGGTGCTTGTGGCCCGGTGTAGCCTGGCCTCAGGATGCTGATTTCCTTGCACATTGTGGCTGGATTGTAGCGAGATTTTTTTGCAAGTCTTGTAAGAGTAATCAGGGCAGAGTGATTGCTGAGCAGCATTTCTGTCGGCTGCTGAAACATACCTACAAACAAATGGAAGCACCGCAGACCACGCAGAGTATTTGCAGACGATTATTTTTGAAGTAATGTTGCCAAATTTTCGAAGTCGGTCGACCATGTCGTAGGTCATATACGAACAGACCAACTCGGTGCTACCATGCTGCGAATGCGCTGCCTGCGCCCCCGTTTGGCAAGCCTGGCAAGCCGGCCTTGGCGCTCTCTATCGCTTGTTCCAAGGCTGCACTGCGGCTGCACTGCGGCTGCACGGTCCTGATTCCTGCATCCACTTTGCATGGCAACCTGAGGCTTACGTCCCGATATGTAAAGCAACGGAGAACAGCAGCAACACTGTCCTTCCAGTGCTCGGTGCTCTCACAGGAAGCCTGGCTGCAGCATGCTATCTGAACAAGTCCTCGATTGAGTGCTCAGAGGAGGCTAACAGGCCCCCGACGGTGCGCAGAGTCAAAGTTGCTCGTGCGGCCGATTTTCCAGAGGGAGAGCTTCGTCAGATCCGAATTCCTCCTACGAGTGACGGCGCGGGTGAGGGTGCCATCCTGCTCACTCGCGTTGACGGAACGTGGCTCGTACTGCATACTGTTTGTCCCTCGTGTTTGTGGACACCCTTTTAGGAATTTGCTTATAGTCCAGGTTCTATGCAACCGGTGCTTCGTGCAGTCACTACTCTGCACCCTTAGCTGAAGGAGTTGCAGCCAGGGACAAGATGCATGTCGTTTGCCCATGGCACAATGCAGCCTTTGACATCCGTACTGGGCAGCCTGTTCGTGGTGCTGGCTTGCAAGCGATTCCCACCTACAAAGTGGCAGTAGAGTCGGACGAGGTCGTAGTGGACCTTCCCCGAGACATGGATGACTTTGTGGCACCGGTCATGGCACAACGAGATAGCCAGGATTCGAGAGTGTTTCTTGTGCTGGGCGGTGGAGCTGCAGGCGTGGCAGCGGCGGACGCACTGCGACAAGAAGGTTACACGGGCCGCATTCTATTGATCACTGAAGAGAAGCACCTTCCCTACGACAGACCTGTGCTTTCGAAGAACTTGGGCAAGGCGTCCGATCCCGGGTCCTTAAGTCTCAGGGATCAGGAATACTTCGACAAGCATGATATTGAGATACGGCGATCTGCCAAGGTGGAGAAGCTCGATGCTTCCAGCAAGACAGTTCACTTAGCTAACAGGCAGGCGATCCAATATGATGCTGCTGTCGTGGCAACCGGCGCAAAACCTAGAGAACTTCCGATCAAAGGAGCAGATCTATCAGAGGTGCTAGCGCTACGAACGCCAGAGGATGCACAGCGCATAGCCGCTTGCTGCTCTAACGGGAAGAAGGTGGCCGCTTGGAGAATCTTAGAAGAACAACCTAGCATGCCAACTTTGAATGGAGTTTGCATGAAGTGCCAGTTCTCATAAGAGGCTTGACCCACCGAATCCCACCGAGGTTGTCATTGGATCATCCTTCATTGGACTCTCGGCTCAAGACATATCTCTGCACCAGCAAGACATTCAGCAGTGAGGAAGGTGTGAACTCAGCTCATACCTTAGGCATGGAGCTGGCTGCGACTTTGCGGCGGCGTGGCTGCGAGGTCACCGTCCTCGGCATGGAGCAGGTGCTCCCATTTTGCTGATGCTGGTCCATGAAGTCCATGGTCCTGGAAGCAGGTGCCTTTTGAGCGCGTGCTGGGGGGCCGCTTGGGTGTTGCCCTCAAGGTGCATAGAAGTGTGCATAAATTCTGCCCTGAGAGATCTTCAGCTGGTCTTGTTGCCAGGACTTCTTCGAATCGAAAGGAATCAAGTTCATGGGCGGTAAAGTGGCAGCAGAGATCAAACAGAATGGATCCTCACTGCAGGCCGTATTGAAGACTGGGGAGGTGCTGCAGTGCGACTCAATTGTGGTTGGTGTTGGGGTGGTCCCCAACGCGGATTTCATCGACGGTGCCCAAAAGGCAAGGGATGGCTCGCTCGTGGTGAACGAGTATCTTAAGACCAGCGCAGACGGCCTCTTTGCTGCTGGGGATGTCTGCACTTACAGGTGCAGTAGTGGCTCAACTATGCGAGTGGAGCACTGGGATGTGGCAACCAGTCAGGGGCGAATTGCAGCGAAGAACATGCTGGGAAAGGATGAAAGGTTTGATCAGACCCCTTTCTTTTGGACATCCCTCTTCGGCAAAAACCTGAGATACGTTGGCCATTGTACAGAGTTTGATGAGCTGGTCATGAACTCAGTCCTTGACATTAGCTTGGAGCATCAGGAATGCAGAGTTGTATATCCATGCTGAGCTGAGAAACTAATTCCAATGTGAATATGAGCCTGTGACCGCCAGGTGGTTGATGGTGACCTGAAGAAGCTGAAGTTCGTTGCGTACTACTGTCTTAAGAATGAGGTGAAGGCTGTGGCAACCATGTCGCGAGACCCTGTGGCAGTTGTGGTCGGAGAGCTCATGCGTATGGGAAAGATGCCCTCAGCAAGTGACCTGAAGTCGGGGAAAATCTCCACAGCCGGACTCGCCCTGGAGCTTAAGGAGCTTCAGACTTGAAGACCTCCAGGAAACGATGAAACGATGATTTCTGCTGAGACTTTGGTGTCCAGTATATGCAATGTTTTCAATCTGAGGCCCTCAAAGGGCATTTAGCCGAAGTGCCCTGTTCTGTTTTCCAAGCCACTCCTTTCGGCCCCCTTGGCCCAAGGCGCGCAGGACTTAAAAAAACTCGTCACGTGCTCTCGTACTCGCACGCGCCTCCCAAAGCATGTCGCATTTTGGGGCCTGTCACCTCGCCTCTGAGCAAATGGCATCTCATCATTGGGCATGCATGTGCTGCTAAAGACAAAGCAGCAAGGCAGCAATATAAACAAAAGCTTAGGGCTTGGATTGCCAATAAGGGATGAGTCGACCTGTGCTGAAAACCTTGTGGATTCGAAATTGCCTAAAACATCTTAAACCTTAATCGGTGTGCATTCCCATACAAGCAATAAATACATACAAAATTGTGATGCAATTGGGCCACTTGCAAGTTATCACGCCGAAATTTGGGTCAGCGGACACTTGTTTGCATTGCGTGCAAGGTTCCTGTCCATACAGATCAAACAGCCATCTTGCCTGCAAACGTTTCCGCGGCTACATCTAAACTGCACTACACGCCCAGCAGGCCATACGGGATAGTTGCTCGGGCGATGTGTCAGGCATGCATTGTTGTTTCTCGGCTGCTGGCCAAGCTGGCCTATCTTGCTGCTGTCGGGTTCAAGCTATCAGAACAGGGAGGCTGGCTGTTGGTAATTGGGGCCTTCGTGGCCCAGTCCAGCTCAGCACAATGATGCAGAGCTCCGGCGAGGCGAGGGAGATGCGGCCGTTGCCGCAGCTTCCAAGCCCTCAGCTACAGCAAGCGCCAACAACCCAGTACGTGGTAGCTCCAGGCGACGAGGTGCTCAGTTACCACGCCTACGTTGGAAAGCTTCGGAATCGTGTTGTAACAGTGTCGGTGATCACTGCAGTGTGCTTCGTGCTCTCCGCGGTTATCCAGCTGTTTTTTGGCTTGTTAAGCTGGCAAACCTTGCAAAAAAAACTGGACTACTTGGCTGAAGTGGAAGCCATCCCAGAGTTGAGCTCCTTTCTTCAACTAGCACCGCACATGCTCCTTACATCTGCAGTGCCTGCTATCCTCTATGCCTTGCTAGCCGGTGGCCTGTTCACCTTGTGTGGCATGTGTGGTGCCAGAGCAGACAACGAGTGCTGTGCTTGCTGCTATTGCTGCTGCAACGCATGCTGTTGTGTACTCTCGATTGTGTCGTTGCTGCTTTCAGCAGCCCTGATCAATGTTATGTCCACAAGCAGCGACGCCGCCCAGATCTGGTTCGAGACGTGCGACCCAACACTTTGTTACCCGGCAGGGCACGCCACTGATCCTAAGATGACTGTTGACTGCCTTGCGCCTGCTGTTTGGGACGCATACCGGCCACAGCTTGATGGTCCCCACCTTCCACAGCAATGCCCTCCCATGTACCTCGTGTGCAAGGGTGCATTCGACGAGGATGAGCCTAGCAGGGCAAGGTACCTCAAGGTGACGTTGAGTTTGGCAAACTCAGGGATCTGCTCTGATGACACTATTGGGACTTAAGCTGGGTTTCGAAGTCAATCCTACCAAACAAGAGCTCTAGGCAGTTTCCCCCCTCTTTTGTCACCCCTGGTGGGTGCATCACAATTTGCTGACCTCTTGCGCAGCGCCAGGAGCCTGAGGAGCCTGGTGCTGGACTGGGCCATCGGGGCCCTCGTGAACAGCTGGAGCAGCCTGTTAAGCCAAGTGCCCAAAGCTGGCGACGGCTTGGTGGGCAAAAGGAGGAAAAGCCCGAACCCGAGCCAACGGAGGACTCATCCGTTGGAGAAGGATCCGATCAGTCCACTGACGAACCTGCAGAGAAAGCTGCGCATCAGCCTCTGGAGGAGCCTGTAGAGCAGCCTACGGATGAGTCCGTAGAGGATCCTGTGGGGGAACCTACGGATGAGCCTTTAGAGGAGCCGGACTCTGCGGATGAGCCTTCAGAGGAACCGGTGGAGCAGCCTACGGATGAGCCAGTAGGAGAAAATCTGGATGAGCCTTCAGAGGAGCCAGAATTTGTAGAAGAGCCTCAAGAGGAGCCCGTAGAGGTGCCTACGGATGATTCTGTAGCGGAGCCTGTGGAGGAACCTTCCGATGAGCCTGTAGAGGAGCCAGAACCTGTGGATGAGGCGGTAGAGGAATCTGCAGAAGAGCCTACGGACGAGCTTGTAGAGGATCCTGTTGGAGAGCCTGCGGAGGAGAGTCTCGAAGCTGGGAGCACACAGCAAGTGCCCGCAGAGGATGATATGGACGAAGCGACGGCAACCGCAAGCCAGGCGCAAGCAGAAAGCTCAGGGGACGAAGAATATGGCTCTGACGGGCAGGATGGCCAGGAAGCCGACCAAGGGCCACACGAGGACGACTCAGACATGGGCACTCTTTCCGAGAACAGGCTGGATGAATCTGCAGAGGGCGATGCTGATGGTCAAGTTGAGGATGGCATGGATGGCGATGGCAGCCAAGATCCAGAACCGGAAGAACCATGGGCAGGAGGTGAGGAGATTGAAGATTCGGATGGCAGCCTTCAAAGGTTAGCAAAGGAAAGCCAAGATATGGCGAAAGTCTTGTCCTCTCCTATGCCTGATGATCCTCTCTCAGTGTGCTCACCATCCAAGATCATTTCCTTGTACAACGTGGCACGGGAAGAGGCCCCGGACATCTTCAATGCATGCACCAATCTCGTCGTCGTTCGCGTCTGCTGCCTCCTGCCAACGCTGGTGCTTTTTGTGTTGGGCTCTGTGTGGGGCCATGAGCTTTGGACCAAGCTGTCTGCTGGTCATATGCAGCCAGCTGTACAGCGTTACGTCTTGTCCAATGTTCCGTTTCTCCCCCAGCCCATGCAGCCATCAGCACAAGCCGGGACCCCAGCTCCTCCATTCTCTCAGCAAAGTTCTCTATCGAATCTACTTCTTTGTCCGTAAGAATGTGTTTGAATCGTCATCCCAGCTAGGTGCAGATGACGCACATGTCGGAGCCGCTGATGGTGCAATCTGATCTGTCTGATCCGCAAGGGCCATGAGAGGCTGTAAGACGGTGTTCTTCTTGACTGCGCAATCGGACGACACCAGCGATGCGGACCAGCTTGTTCCTCGACCTTGCAGATGAAACCCCCGCGAGACGCGAACATGCTCCTGGCGGCGTGCTGCTGAGCCAAGCGGGTGGAGATCTCTTGTCGCAAGCGAAGGAGCAGATAAAAGGAGAGATACCATGTCTGCAGTCGAAGCAGGAGCAGTGTTGTGTGCTCGCGGGTCGCCACGGGTTGCCGTGCCAGGAACGCTCTTGCTTTGACACATCCGGCTCAATGATTAGCTGTACGTGCATGGATCGCCATGATTGGACAAAATTATCGAGGAAGGGTCCTATCCTCAGACTCGGCATACTTGGCTCAGGGACAAGCTGAGTTTCTTTGAAAGTTTGAAAAGTTTGCGTCGAATTGAGGTGCCTCAGTCTCAGGCGCTGCAGTCGCAGCACGCGCATCACGCGCCTGACCGCCGACAGGTGGGCATGGATCATGGATTCTGCATTGATGGAGGCTTAGCCTGGGCCTTTGCAGGTTCCCCATGAGAAGGTCCTGGAGAGAGCAGGGAGCTGAGAGCCGGAGCAAGAGGAAAGCTAATCAACCTATCGCAGCAAACCCAAAAAGAGCATGCTGAGATCCACGGGAACCTCTACTCAATCGTGGGCGAGGCTGGACATATTGCTAAAATGTCAAAGGCTTACTTTAGACCCCTCGCTGGCCGTGCCTCGAATGGAAGCTGCGGATCTCAGATAGTGCCGATAGCGGCAGCGGGGTGGGGGGGTTCTCGTTCAGCCCAAAGAAGCAGCCACCCCCCCTTCTTCTTTGGCCCCGAAAAAGAATCCCCCCCCCTTCTTCTTCGGCCCTGAGCAAGAAGCCTCTCCCCCCCTTCTTCTTTGGCCAAGAAGCCATCCCCCCTTCTCCCCACCCCCCCTTCTTCCCCACTCTTCTAATGGTGAACATCATAGTAAGATTGGTACTAGCAATAAAG
Organism: Symbiodinium pilosum; assembly: GCA_905231905.1. Taxonomy (NCBI): domain Eukaryota; class Dinophyceae; order Suessiales; family Symbiodiniaceae; genus Symbiodinium; species Symbiodinium pilosum. The sequence continues at coordinate 168,011 of CAJNIZ010039446.1, read as the reverse complement.
GTAATGGTAATAGGAATATTACCAGTCATAGCAACTCTTACAAGTAATAGTAGCAGTGATAGTAATAATACTAGAAATACTCGTAGTCATAGAAATAGTAATAGTAAAAAGTAATAGTAATGGTAATGGCAGTAGTAATAGTAATAGTAATAGTACTAACAATAATAGTAATAATAACAGTACTGGTGATAGTAATGGTAAAAGTAATAGTAATAGTAGTAATCAAATAATAAGAGTACTAGTAGTAGTAGTAGTAGTACTACTACTACTACTACTATTACTACTAGTATATATATATATATGTGATACTAGTACTTGTACTTCATAGTACTACTAGTATTAATACTCTTTTCCCCTAGTATGG
>CAJNIZ010039446.1:135388-167547 GCA_905231905.1 Symbiodinium pilosum | reverse complement strand
GCGGGAGCGCGATTTTTGAAGATCGATTCATCAAAAAAGTTTCAAGACGCTCCGCACGGGAGCGCGATTTTCGTCAAAAGAGAACGATCTTGAGCGAATCAGTTTGGTATAGAATTGGTATAGAAATCGTTCCCTAAACGATCAAAACTCGAACAGCGACTCCGACGAATCCTATAGCAATCCTATACCAAAACATCCCGGCAAGAACCTCCCTCTTGATAAGATAAATCGACGAAATTTCGATGACGTCTCGAGCGGGAGCGCGATTTTTGAAGCTAAATCATCAAAATTTTCAGGACGCTCCGCGCGGGAGCGCAATTCTGATCGATTTGAACGAGGATAAAATCGATTTAAAATCAAAGAAATTTTGAGGACGTCTCGAGCGCGAGCGCGATTTTTGAAGATAGCTTCAAGATAAAAAATGATCGTAGGCACAGAAAAAAGCTGATTGTTCGACGATTTTGCACAGTTTTTGATTTTTTATAAAGCTGTATATAAACTCAAAAATCGTCGTTTTTTGAGGATGTCCCGAGATTCTCGAGCGAGAGCGCGATTTTTGATGATTTAAGTGACAGTTGGGGGGTCGTCCAATTCGTTTCGACCCCCCCTAGCAAGACTACTTTAAAGGCAATCTGGCCTCCCACGCGCAACATCGTAACATTCGCCGTTTTGAGGACGTCTCGAGCGAGAGCGCGACTTTTAAGTTAACATCAGCGCGTCCAAAATGTTTGCGCGACGGAAAAGCACGCTGCGGGTGCCGGGTGACGCACTTAATAATTAGAACCCTACAATACATGTAGGGAATAGTATTAGTCATAGTACTAGGAATAGTAAGAGTAATTGTACTGGTAATAGTACTAGTACTCGTAATCGTAATAGTAATAGTAATAGCAATAGAAACAGCAATAGTAACAGTAACAATAACAATTACAGTAATAGCAATGGTAATAGCAGGGGGGTCGACAGAACAAGAAGAGGGGGGGTTCTTGTTCGGCCTAAACAAGCAGGGGGCCCTCCCTTCTTCTTCTCCCCCCCCACCGGGGGGGTTCTTGTTTGCGCCAAACAAGAACCCCCCCCATCCCTTCCCTATCGGCCCGGTCTCGCGGACTTACAACGTGCTCTTGATCCCAATGCTCATCCTAATGCTCAGATCCTGATAAAGTTTTGTTCCCCCACCCACATAGGCTTGCATAGACCAAAAGCCTTCACAGCAGCGCGCAGCGGAAGATCTACCGCATCCCCCGCCAAGTTCTTCACAGAGTTGCTCTCCTTAGGGTCAACAATCAATAACTCTGCAAACTCAAACGGCAACCACCAACACATATCCCATCCACGATCTGCACTTGCGGGTTGACCTCGAGAATGGTAGCATTGCACTGGGCACGCTATTTCCTGTAATGGGGAAGGACTGTACCGGTGGACTCACAGGTTCCATGGGGTAAGCAGCGCCCGGAACTGGCATGGCACTGGCTCCAGGATATGCTGCTTGCTTATTGTATACCCCCCTCACAGTCGTCCAAGCTTTCGGCATGCTCACCCTGAGCAGATTCTTTTCTTTTCGGGATGCAAGAGCTGTGATTGAAATGAAGCTGGAATAATGCTTGCGTAGTCATCGTAGTCTCCAGCCTGCGATCTGCAGAGCGCACGTAGTCTTCCGTGGGCTTGTTAGGCGTCGGCATGTGTAGGTTGTCTTGTTTGCGTAGTCTGCATAGTTTGTAGCAGGCAGGTGATGCGCAGAAAGTTTTGCAGCCAGATTTGCCGTGCAGTCAGCGTGATTAGTTGACTGGTATGAGTGAGACGTCGTAGTCCGCCTGCAGCGTTATTTTTTCACAGGAACATGTACTGCTTTCTGAGATGCAGCTTGTAGTCGCGTAGAGCTACCCAAAATCAAGCCATCCCTTAGAGGCGGTGGATGAGATCAAGAATGAGGAGCAAAAATGGAGTCGACAGGACTTCGAACCTTTCTGACAACTTGTCACCAGCCTTGTTCATCATGGCTCCACGCAGCGGATGATCCTATTTGCGCAGGAGATGGTCAAAAGGATCGTCGGCTACATTTTCAAAGCCTGCAAGGTGTTTTTGTTGCATGTTGGATGCAGTTGTTGGCTTCAATTTTTCCTGGAACTTTGCAAAAACAGGCACCCGAGCTGCTTCACCAGCCGTGGCAGGAGGCGACTCTGCTGCAGTGCATGTTGTAGCATGTTCTGTTCTGGTGCAGCTGTGGCCATCAACGCTTCGAGTGTGACGGACGCACACGTAAAGACCATGGATTTCGTAGATGGCCAAATCAAACGGTTACGAAGGCTGTTTCATGGGTTTGGACCTGCTGGTCAACTGTCCGTTTTTTGAAGCTGAGTTGGCAGGGCCTTTTCCTACCGTTCCCAGCAACCTTGAAAGAAAGAACCAGTAAGACAGATGGAACAAGCCCGTCATGAAATCCCCAGCATGCTTTTTGCTAGAGTGAAAAGAGCAAGCGCATCAGTCCTCTCGACCTGGCCTTTTGATGCTCTCTGAGAGGTAGCCCGGACTGTGGTCCAGTCTGGGATGGCGAGCTACCATGCAGCTTGTGGAGAACGAACTTGGTTTTGGCAGGTGCACTTCACTGTGTAGCATCTATGTGTATGCTTCACTGTTTTGCTCTCTGCAGCTTGGCTTGGGCAATGCCTTCACCTCTGCTGTGTGGGAACTCCTGCAAGTGCACGGAGCTGAGTTTGGCTGCAGGCCTCGTGAGCTTGTTTTTCCTATAAACGGCTCAGTCTGCATTGAAGCCACCCAAACGATGTTTTTGCTGGAGCTACTGAAAGACACCCAGGAGGAGCAGGCCAGCAGCGCACTACCAAGATGTTCAGGAGTAGCTCACTGAAGCTGTGACAAGCAAGCCGCACACCTTCAAAGTCACCGGACCCTCCAGGACTTCGTGGTTAAGGAGTTTGAACGGCTCTTGGACCAGACGCTCTTGACGAAGGCACCAGGCAGTGCTTCAGAACGATCCATCCTTGACACACCCGCATCCGCAGGGGGTCTGGGATGCTACTGCCTTGACTTTCGGCGACGAAACCGTACGAGCAAAGGTGGGAGTTCTAAGCGAAGGCAAAGGTGGAGCCACGTGGAGCCACTGCAGTGCCCCTGCTGTGAGGTTTACAAGGCCGTTTACAACACGCACCAGACTGCCCTTGATGAGTTGAATCCTCAAACTTGTGGATGCGATGGGTGCAACAAGCAGCCCTCCTCCAAGGCTTCTGGATGACTCTAGACCTATAGATGATGCCTGGGCCTGAGGGTCTTCGAGAGGAAGGACTGCAAGCTTAAGAGCTTTGCAAAGCATAGCCGTTCTCGCTTGTGTACGCTGAGGCCCGGAAGGTGGAAAAATTCACCAGAAGGTGGCTAGAAGCAAGCATGCAGCGAGCATGGAGCTCCATAGAAAATGTGGAGACGGTGCTTACACCTGGGATGGGGTCTCAGCAAAATCAGCTCAGCGAAGCTTGTGGTGCGAGCGTCTCAACTCCCAGGCAGGTCACCCGGCTTTTCCAGAATTTGATGGCACCTTTCGGGGAGGGGCACGAATACACCTGGTGCGCCACCTCGTGCTTACACGATGATCCGGACACCATCATGCCATTCAGGCTGTTTCGAGTATTCTGCAAAGGGATGCTGTTCAACAGCTGTTCCCTGCAAATCCGTGCACCTCGCCGGTCGCGGTGCATGGCACCGCCCACCCTCCAAATACTTACTTGATGACACTCTAGAATTCGCTGTGCCATAGCTCAGACTTTGTTTCAGGGTTTTGGGTTCAGGGTTGTAACTCTAATCTAAGCATAATATACAGTTTCTTATAGATTATATTTACATTACAACAACGGGACTGAGGAAACATTATAACAGCGGGATGAAGGACAGCTCAAGCGGATGTTGGTGAAGTCGTGTCTACGAGAGTATGACTTGGCTCATATTCTCTTCATTTCTCTTGGTTTCTTCCGACATTTTACTCCAGATATTTGGAACGTCTGTCTGCAGTTGTTTTATTCTTGCTCCTCTGGTTCTGAGTAAAGACTCCAAAAGGCTCGCGTGTGTGTTGATGAGATTTTCTGCTAAGTAGGCCTCGTATCTTTCGGGAAGGATTCTCAAACCACACAACATTGACAATTAGCGGCACCTTTTTGTGTTTTTTTCTTGCATTTTTCTGTTTATCTCCTCTTTTTTCTTTTCACGGTATCGTCGTTGTGATTCACGGCGCGAATTGCATGTTAGGAAGCCACCAAATGTAGTGTGACAAATTTACAGCTTTTCATTCTTGGAATTCGTCGCCCATTAGTTCTAAATACAATGGTGATATCTCTTTAGGTGTTTTGTAAAGACATGCAATTCCACAAGAAAAATGTTATCATTGTTCATTGACAGGCCTCTCTAAGCATTCAGAACGAGTCAAGGTAGATTTTACATAGCAAGAATAGTGTCTACCAATGCAGTATGATCGTTTGAAACAACAGATGTCTTTGACTTGCTTGCAACGATAACACTTGCCAGTAATGCTAGTATCTGGGTCCAAAATCGACTGTCATCTTATCTACTCTTACTGGCTTTATCATCTACACTTTTAAAGAAAGGGTTGAAACATTGAACAACCATTCTTTTCATAATGTGAGATTATGATAAGGCACAGGTTCCTCAAGCTTTAACGAAATGGATTCTGAATTCAAATCTTTCCACACTCGTATGGTGTGCTTCTGAATCTGTAGAATATTTTCGGGCTCTTGCTTCTGTTTCATGGGGGTGGTGTCTGATCCAGACTGTGAGATTGCCTAAGTGGCCTTTCATGATAATCTAGATTTTCTTCAATCCATACCGTTAATTCTCGGGAATCTTTTCGATTCTTCTACCTGCTTCTCCAATTTCTCAATTCAGTCTTCTGCTTCTCCTGGTTTTATTTTTCTCTCTGTTTGTCCCCATCCCGTGTCGGCTATTGATACATCTCCTGATTGAATAGCCGTCTCATTTTGTGAAATATGCTGTGTCCATCTTGGGTAACACTGCGACCAATGCGGAAGCTACGACAATCCTCAATAACGTTAATCACCACTTTATTATCTTCAGTGGCTGTTGTCTTTGTCTCTTCGTGTAGCGTGTTATGCTTACATCTACAAGGCAGACAATTTAATCCATCTTTGCTGAATTTGATACTCCTATCGTTTTTATCGTCGTCTTCTTTATTGGACACTTGTACTTTAGTAGATTTAATTTTTTCTTGAGTTTTAACGCGGTCAAGCTGCAACGCCTTTTCAGCTTAGTATCATGTATTATATTTTTTCAATTTCTTCAATTTCTTCAATCTCATCTATAGCTTCTACATACTTTTCCATTCTATTGAAAGATGTTTTGTCTTGTTAAGTAGTGAGCGCGGAAGTCCCCATAGCAGAACCAATTGACATACCCAAATGCAATTATAAAAACAGTAAATACATAATGATGCCAAGGGTACCAGCCCGAATGTTATGCGTGGCCTCTTCAACTGGTGGTAAAGCAGTATTGATTCAGAATCTAAAAGATTCCGCAGAGGATGTTTTGACAGAACATACATCTTTTCGCCCTGTGTTCAAGACGTAAAGAAGCGATGTAATAAAGGTAGACGCGGAAAGATAACAGTTGCATGAGGAATACGATCCGGTGGCACTAAAGAGGATCATAGACCCTCAACACGAATCAATTGGCTTTCAGAAGAACAGGGAAAAAGATATGTGCAACATTCTGTTAGTAGTGGATGATTTCCAGATACTCATTGTTCACGATATTTTATCCACACAGAAGTATAATGTATTGGCTCCAATAATTAGACTCAACGCATCCGCTTTGTTCGTTTTCAGACTCAAGAACGTGAACGAAGTCAATGTATTTTTGGAATGGTGGACTCAAGCGACCGCTGCGAAATGTATCATAAAGCCGTGAACTCGTTCTTCTACATAAACACCCAAGCTAAGGATTGATTACATGTTCTTCATGAATTTTGAACAATGCTTTGAACATGTTTTGAACTAGGCGATAATGAATCAGAAGTGTGATAAGTATTCAAACAAAGCCCGGATTACAAAAAGTATAGGTGCGTGAAGCCAAAGCACGGACACATTCTTTTCCTTTCAATGCTTCTACTTTCTTCTCTTCGCAGTAAATCTTTCATCATCTTAAAGAATATGTCAGCTTCTGAAATTTCTTTCTTTTTTCTGTTCAGTTAACTCCATACATGCAGCATGCCCTGTGTGAATTCGGGCACGCACAACTATTTCTATTCTTTTGCTCGCTGTCATTTGTACTCTTGTCCTTCTTTTTCAACTTTGTTATCTCACCTTTCAAGCTCGTTATTTCCTTTCACAAACTTTTGGAACTGCGCGATACAAAATGTCAGATGATTTGGCATGGTCAACTTTCTAATACGACTCATAGTCTTCTGATTTAAATGCTATGCTATACCATATTCTTCTGGTATTTTGGTAAGAATCCTATTCTCTTCTTCGTTTTGCCTACACCACTAAATGATTCAGCCGTACCATATTTAACTTCAGCTAAACAATTTTTGGGATCTAACTCTTTGATACTTTCTTTCAAATTATTACCTGATACATTGCCGAAGCTTGCTGTATACGAAATGTCACCAGCTACATATAAATTGGCATAACCATCACATACTGTCTCACCCACGCCAAATTTATTTGAACAAATCAGACACTGAATAAATGTTGGCCTTCGACGTCTGGAATGTCGTATTTGATTCTTTCACTTGTTGAAGCCGCACGGTGTGTTATTTCCAAATTACCAATATACAAACTCTACCATCTGTTAATCAAGTTCTGGCGTTGATACTTCTGCTCCTACTATTCAACTTGTTTCCCCCAATCCATCGCTGTTTCGAAGATACATTTTAGATTGTGTGTGTAATACTTGTGTAATTTCTCCTGCATTCTGTAATTTTCATCTACCCCTCGCTATTACATCTGCTTCATCTACAATGTTGCCCATAATAACAAAAGTCAAATTATTTGTAACCGCTCCATGTATTGCAATTCCGTTAGTGTCATTTAATTGTAGTGATATTGTTCCCGTTGTACGATCTAACGTTCTACTACTTTGTAATGCAAAGTTAATTTCGTTTGTTGATATTACATTGAATGAACTTTTAACGTCTGCTTTTTGAAAAATCTCACCCGAATTATTAACATAGACATCAACGTTAAAGGTGGAAGTGCTTTGAATGAAGATGCGCCACCAAAATTGCAGTTACCGCCAGATACATTTAGTGTATTTGCACCTGCAACGCTTCCTATCCCTAGACTTTGACAATTAACCCTGCTATGAGTATTAAGAATGTGTCAGTAGAAGTATTAACAGCATGAATGTTCAAACTCCTAGATTGTTTCCTGTACATATCCTTGAGCATTTTTAACTGTAAATACATCACCTGCATCAGTTTTTTTTTTTTTTTTTTAATCTTAAGCCATTAGAATTATTAATGCTTGTTGTATCCTTTGCGAATTAAAAACTGTGCTCCAATTAGTGTTATATGAAAGCTAGAAGTTCCACCCGCTTTTGAAAATATGATGCGTTCGGTGTTGCTCCTATTCCAACCCACACTGTTGATGCTGTCCCTATTCTTACTTGTCCTTGTCCTAAACTTTGTATTTCCATACGTGTATCTAAGTTTTCATTTCTAGCATTACGACATGTTAGTGTTCTATACCTGATCTCCCATATACCTTGAACATCTCTAACGCGAAGTGCATCTGAACCTTCTCTAGATGGTTGGTAAAGTGGGTGGTGCCATACACCGAAACCAGCGAGGTCACATCTAACTCATCGTGACTTTTGTGATCTGTGTTGGCTGCATCTGCAAGTGCTATGCACCTTGGGACGTGGCATTACATGCCAGTATCCCGATAACGCTCATCGAGACCATCGGCAGACCTCCACGCAACTGGAAGTTCTTGAAGATGCCCTGCTCCCAGAAACCCCTGCTACCGTCTCAGTTGGCATGGGTATCACTTGACAAGACCCAGGGCTGTCCAGGATATGTTTCGCGAATGGAAGGAGGCTGCGTGGTAAGCATGTCCTTTTTAGTCTGTTCTTCTGACTGCTTGGTGCAGCTCTACCTTGACAGTTGTCCAGGGGGCAGCTACCGCACGGCCAGCCAAGCGCAGAAAAGCCCCCGCTCCCATCACGGATGAGACGACCCCAGAGGAGGCCCGCGGTCTTAGAACCTCGATGGGTTGAGCTCATCCAAGCTGCTTCAGGATGGCGCCAGAATAGAAGCTGAGGAGGCGCTTCGTGGTCCTTCGGGCGTCTTGCCAACAGGAAGGCGTGTCAGAAGGAGGGGGAACTGGGTGGAAATTGACAGGTCACCCCGAACGGGACAAATGGGTCTGCCGCTCACGAGGCAGGAAAGGAAAAAGTAGAAGTAGCGGGAAGAGGATGCCGAGAAAGCCTCCTTCATGCTAGGAGGACATGGAGGACCAGCTCTCCGAGCCCAAGGCGTTCAACATCTACGGCTTTGTTCTTTTTCTTCATTCGGTCTTGTTGAGCTGCCTCAGATGCCTTGGCTGGCACAGGACATAGAGCCAAAAACAGAGGAAGATGCAGGCCACATTTTTGAACTCTGCCGTTGTGCATCATGCGCATAGCACGAGGTACCAGGCAGTGTGCGGAGGTTGCATAGGCTATAGGTTCAGCCAATGGTTTGATTTGCTAATCTTTGTTGGGAGCAACTGAGTCCTGCTGTTTGTCCAATCTGCTTGGCCCTGAGATGAAGCAGTGATGGGCCACCCTGCTCGGAACTCAGAGACTGCTTCAAGTGCATAACCTTGCATGGTCCAGGGAGACATGCCTGAACCAAGGAGTGCACTTCGGCAGAAGAATGCACGGGCGGCCCCCACCTGTCACTGGCAAATGTCTCATTTTTGTGCGCATTGCGCTGACGGTTGAGAAGCCCAAGCGCGTCTGTGTGGTCAAGACTCAGATGAGGTCAGGCATCTTGTAGAGGAGGATGACCCGGGGGATGTTTACTGTGAGGCCAGCTCTTGTGAAGTGTTATGATAGAGCTTTGCAAGCAGGCTCTGAATTGTGCCCAGCTGCTAAATGTTGATGTCAGGCATGCTGGGCTGGGTATGTGGAAGAGAATCCGGACCTCATGGGTGTATGGGAGGCACGGGCAATCAATGCGTTTCCTCTGCAACTCATCCGAAAGCTGCATATGCAACGTTTGCATTTCTCTATGATGCAGAATGGTGATCGCGCCGGTGACATCTATTCCGCTTCTGAGACTTGGAATCTTTAGCCGTCTTCTTGCCGGATGTGGTGCTTGCCTTGGCGATGCATGCAAGTTTTGTGATGCACATAAACTGCAAAGTTGCGTGATGATGCAAGGGAGCTTTGATGAGAATCCATGATGTGATCTGTAGGTTAGAAAGCATGCTATGACAAGGAATCGTGAAGCTGGGGCTCTCCATCTCCTGGCGGGAGAAGGTTGGGCCAGACTTCGCCTCATGTGTGCCGTGTGCACTTGAAGGCAGGAGGTGCGCAAGAGCAAGTTAGACTTGCGAAGCGTACCTGCTCTGGGCCAGCGATTGAAAAAAGTGCCACAGAGTGCTGCTGCTCTTGGCAAAGGCATGCAGACACCGCTGCGTCCGCTACAGGAAGCTTGTTACGTTTGGCGCAAAAATGCGGCTCTAGGCGCCAAAGTGCCCACAAACCCGGGGTTGCTTCGGGAACGCGCAACATGCACAGCTGCTTTCCAGCTAGCCTAAACTTTCAGTTTGTCGTCAGGCATGCATAGGTAGGAATACTAGTGACAGTGACCAAAACCCTGCCCTCAAGTGATTACAGCAACTACCGTCGGTAAAAGATGGTCTTTTATGCGGAACTCCTCCACATGACATTTGCATGAAACGATGTGTGCTCACGCGGGGTGCTCAGTTGCGATTGTCGAGCGTTCTTGGTGACCACGTTGCGCTGCAGCCGGTGGCCTGAACGCCCTGGAGTTGTGCAGGAGAGCGGATGTGTCCGGACTTTGATGCCAGTGCTTTGGCAGCATTCGCTTGCAGGAACCACATTGAAACACAATCAGGCTAGGGTTTCATGTCAAGTTTGAATGCTTACACTTCTGGAGGCTCCCCTTTCGTGGCTGCCCGTGAGGCTCGAACATAATTAGTTTGCAGAAGCAGATGGCACATGGACGCTGGTTGTCTCAGTCTTTTCAGGCAGTGAGCCTCCAAAAACCTGTTGTATGGCGCTGCACCTACTTGGCTTGACCGTGTCACTATGTCCTGGTCGCCGCACTGCCAGCACCAAGAATGCCGCAAGGCCGTTGCGCCGCCGGCGCTAAAGGATTACGGCTACGAAGATCTCAAGGCCGCTGGGTTGCCTTGGCATGCCTTGGCTTGCTGTTCCCTACATTCCTGACTCTGCAAGCAATGCTCAATCAACTCCTATCATATCCAATTTCGCGGACTGTTTGAGGTCATCGGTCGGGGCCAGTATGGCAAGGCAGCGTCCGGTATGGCTCCATGACGAAGCTGTGCACGATAACTTCTCAAAAGCGGCCAGCTTTGAAGCGAAGAGAAACAGACTGGAGACCCTAATAGCCACGTCGCTGGAGTAAAGGGTCATATGGCATATGTATGCGATGCATTTGGTCTTACAGCCTAGCATGCAGGGTCTGTAGAATGCGCGAGAATTTGTAAGGGTCAAGGTTTTCGGTTGTTTTTGCAGGGCCGGGGATTCTCGAGACCTTGCAAGGCGCATTTGGTTCGCAGCGAGGGCGATGAGCAGTACTACATTGTGGGAACCCCATGTGCAAATTGAACGTTCCAGGAAGCAGCAACAGACACAGAGATTTTGCATATGTTTTTACCGTAGTCGGCATCGTGATAGTAACTTGTCGTTGTCATCGTAGAAGAAGTGCTGCTGGTCGTGGTGGTGGTGGTGGTGGTGGTGGTGGTGGTGGTGGTAGCGGTGGTGGTGGTAGCGGTGGTGGTGGTAGCTGTGGTGGTGGTGGTGGTGGTGGTGATATCGGTGATGGTCTTGATGGTGGTGATAGTGGTGGTGGCGGCGGCGGTGGCATTGGCGGTGGCGGCGGCGGCCACATGCGGCGTAGTAGTCGTCGTTGTTGTCGTCGGCGTCGTCAGTAGCAGTAGCAGTAGCAGTAGTAGTAGCAGTAGTAGTAGTAGTAGCAGCAGTAGTACTACTACTAGTAGTAGTACTTACCCTACCTAACGTACCAGTAATGGTTGGGAAGGGGGTGAGGAAGGGTCGGGGACAGGTTGGTATCCATACCAACTGGTCCAATCCGCCAAAGCCAGTAATCCCCCAAAACCAGTTAAGGGAAATGTCGCAGCGTCTTGTGAGGGTGGGGAAGCACAAGATGATGCTCGGTCCAAGCTCAAAGACGCTCGAAAAGGAGCGATGGGTAGCCTGAATGCCCATCCGCCGAGGTGAACACCAATGCTAGCAGTATTGTTGCGATATATCGCTGTGTTGTGTTTGTGCTCTTGAGGCCAAGACTATCGACCTCACCTGCCTCTCTGCCAAGGCATCCCGCCACGACTTGTTGCAGACATTTTTGGGTTCTCATTGCGGCTTTGGGAGTTTTAATGGAAAATCTATAGATGGCTCAGTTGGAATAGCAAGGCATCCCGGCGCCGGTGCATGCAGAGTAGACACTTGCATAACTGCAGCTGGTTGTCAGCAAGGAGCGGGAAACCGCAAAGCAGGAGGTTGCTCTTCTCAGTCGCCTCGGGCTGAGATCTTTAGGACTCTCGGGCTTTCAGAGGTGAGCTCTGGCTTCCTGTCACTTGACTAAGGCCTGAACCACCCGAACATAGTGTCGTACAAGGATAACTTCTTCATGGGTGCCAACCAGGCGCCTTTCCAGAGTCTAGTTGACACAGGGGACCTGCCCATATTGTCTTCTTTGCAGACCCGGGGCAGGATACCCTGGTCATCATTATGCAGTACTGCGAAGGAGGTGATCTGGCCACCTACATCAAGGACATAGCTTCCAGTAGGAGTCATTTGCACAGTTGTCACTTCCGTACGAGCCTGCCTCACGTTGAAATTAGTCGGGTTGGATGTCTCCACAGCCTTGACCTCCGTCGTCCACAAAGGGACTTGTCTGTTCATCATTTTTACTGACGGCTCCGCACCGAGCGATGATCCTGCTTGTGAAGCCACGGTGACCTTGGCACTTCCTCTTGGAGTTCGAATCAGGTGGTGACGAGGTTGTCACGTGTAGGGTGTGCATGCTGGAACCTCTCCTCGTCCGTATGAAGAACCATGAGCATGGTACAGTAGAATCCTTGCCTGCCAGATTCCCCAAGGCAGCTGTGGCCTGAACGAACGCACCCTCATTATGACTCACGCGTTTTTCCGACGGACATCTACGGATCTCCCCACGTCATGCGTCTCAAGTCGATCATCGTGATCGAGAGCTTTGTGCAGAGCTGCTGGAAACGACGAGCACAGATGTTCCGTGTGGAAACCATTGGAAACCCACATCAGCTAAGTCCAGGCTAATCCAAGCGCAGAGGGCAGAGGGTTGCTGTTTTCACTTCGGGATAGGGTGAAAGATCGAGGGAGGTAGACGAATGTGATCAGCAACTGCGACTGCCCGCGAAGCGCTGCCACCATTAAGCCACCAGCCCCAATCCCGAAAGGCGTCTGGATGTCTCTTCGAACTTCGATTCATAGCCCCTGCCCTGGCGTTTCTGAAGAGCGTTACGGAATGACATGAATGAACTCTCAAAGGGATCAGCCGTAAGATCCCTGCTCTGTGCTTTCGTTTGCTCTGTTGCGCTGCAAATTCATGAGCGTAAAGCACATAGAACCTCCAAGTCATCGGGGTGCATGTTGGCTTGTCCTCCTTGTCACCGTCGCTCCATATGGCTGCCTGCAGTTTGGGCCTCGTGACGACAGCTCTTCATGTAGTCTCAAGCAAATGCGTGTCCATGTGACTTGCGCACTGCAGGACATGCTCAAAAAGAAGACGCGAATTGATGAGTACCAGATCATGCACTACTTCGTGCAAATTTTGCAGGCCCACACCCGGGAAAATTGCATGGAGCACTTGGGCTCGTCTCTTGCTTCTGACAGGCCTTGCAGTACATCCATGGGGAACGCATCCTGCACAGAGACCTCAAAACGTCGAACCTTTTCCTCATGAAGAGCAAGTCTGCCGCGGGGCTGAGCAAGAATCAGCTGCTTCCCGCACAGGTGTCAAGAACTTTCCTCTTTTCATCGCACTTCTAGTTGTACTCACATTGTGTGGTTCTGTGAAATAAGTGGTGGTGAAAAGATTGGTGGATTGTTGAGGTCGTGAAGCTGGGAGACTTTGGCATCTCAAGGGTCCTGGAGGGCTCCATCGAGGCAAGACTAGGCCACGAAGCAGACTGGCTGTCAGCTGCAATGTGCGAACACCTGGCGAGGCTGCCATCACTGTAGTTGGAACACCGTGACCCGCTCCAGCGAGTTGCAGATGCCGAGAGATGCACACTCTTGACGAGCTGAGGTACTACATGTCTCCAGAGGTATGCGAAAACAAGCCCTACACGTTCAAGAGCGATGTGCTTTGCTGAGGATCCAATGCACATGTTAGAGCAGCCATGCTTACAATGGATCGCAGCAAGGTGTGGTCTTTGGGATGCTGTTTGTACGAGCTGTGCATGCTCAAGCATGCCTTTTCTGCCGACAACCTCCTCGGGTTCAAGCCCCGGATCCGCGCATGATGAGAGCCAGAGAGCGCTCCCGTCTCGCGGAGGCTTGTGTACAAGATCGTCAGCGACAAGTATGAGCCGGCGGCTTCAGTTGTCCAACAATGTCCAAAGTACAGCTGAAAGTGGATTAAGCTCAGCAATCAGCACCTTCGTCACTTTGGGCCACTGTGAGGCCGATCCCAGAGCGCTACACTCCGCAGCTCAACACGCTGATTCAGCGGGGCAGCCCAGATGTATTAAAAGTACACCGCCGCACCTCAGCCCTGTTTACTTAATTCAGCGTGCTGTGGCAGACCTGCTACTGACAGAGCATCCAGTACCTACATCAGTGTGGACTGAGCTGTTCATAAGCTCTCAATCTTAGTGCGCTGCAGCTCCTGCTTCACGTTCGCTCGGCTAAGGCGCATGCTGGAGAAGAATGCGGAACAGCGACCAAGCGTCAGGGACCTCCTTGCCGATGCCTACGTGCAGGAGCACTTCTTGGCTTTGCTCTAAAAAATCTTGTGTTGCAACTCATTTCTCGCCTGTGCAGTCCTTCATGAATGCAGCCGTGCAGAATCGGCATACAAGCCCAAAGCTGAGCACTGGAAGCATTGCCAACGCGAGTAGTACAGTTTGCCCTTGAGGGAGTGGGGGCTAATCCCAGGTCAGAGCACGACTGAAGCGTCAACTGCTCCAGGTAAGCAAAATATCAGAATGTTGCTTCCGAGAGGTTCGCAGAACTGCAAATTCAATGGACAGGTGGCGTCACCTTGCCGCGGAGCTCTGGCAGCCTACGGTCAGGCAAATGTTGGGGAATGTGTGTTCCATTGTGTTCCATGACGAAAGCCGGATTGGTGTCATGGCGCCAGGAGGCGCGCCGCCTCGACCGCCCAGCTTCCCTCCTGCGGAGGTGCAACGCGGAATTCGGCCTGGCCTGCAACTCGGTCAGCCATGCTACAATTGTAGCTTGAAGGTATGCAGTTATGCAGTTCAGTTTTGTTTGGCTCCGTTTAACTGCCGCTGGAAGATGCAGGTCTACGTTGCATGTAGCAGTGCTTGCTCTAGCCACTCTGCCAGCTTCCCTGACGGTCGCGCATTTCACAGCGTGCTTCGTGCTGCTCTGACGTTTGTTTCCATGAGAGTCCGGTCTGGACACCAAACGAAACAACGTACTTCATCAGGTGCTTGCCTAGTAGACTTCTCATGTCAACGTGGCGACCTTGTAAATGTTTGCCTAAACTTTCTGAGCAATGCCCCCAAAGTTGACGTGTACCGAGGGCAGAAGCAAGTTCGACAGACCGGAGGCCTCTGACCCGGAAAATGAATAGAGATATTCGAGGGACATGTGTGGTGTGCTGGATGTTTGAGGGCTCCTGTAAGTGTCACCGTTTTGAGCTGAGGTAGAACAGCCGCATCACGTGTCGACCTCGAGAACATTGTGCCATATTGTGCCTGCTCTCTTGTTGCACAGGGTGTGTGCAGGGAGATCCCATTGATTGACCATGCCCAGCCCCAGGCGCAGCTGCGCGGGCTTCAGAAACGCCCAAAGAGGCGGCGGCCCGGCGCAAACGTGAGGCGGCAGACCGCAAGGCAAACGGATCGCCCGTGTTTTTTCTCCTAGATTGCTTGTGGAGATACGGACGTGCAGGCTGAGCAAATGAAAATGGCTGCGAAGCAGTCGATGCACAACAAGACTGTTGCGCGCCTAGCCGATAGCCTTCCTCATGCTGCAGTAAGTGGAGGCATCAGCGGGCGACTCAATGGCAGTCTCCGGGACACAGTTATCGTCCAAAGCACGAAGGTCGCGAGGCAGATGAGGGAAGCGGAATTTCAGTGGGGACCTCATGGGCATATCAGCAACTCGCATGGTCCTTAAAAAGGATTTCACAACCTGGTTCTTGAACCGGTACGGGTGCTCATGGCTGTCTGAGCCCAGGACGACGTTGGCCAGCGGTCTTGGCGCAGTGCATCAACTTGATTAAGAGTGCTGGTGACTGCTGTGCCCACTTTTGTGTGCCGAGGCAGCGACAAGTCCCAGCCCGCCATCGCCACCGCCTCCCTGCGGCTTCGGGGCTGGAGGGCACGCGTCCACCGGTGTCTTGGTAGCAGGGGGATCAAAGATCGCGGGCCGGTGATGGGACATGCCTTCTCAGGTCATGGTCATGGGCTTTGGCTGGTTTTGCCATAAGTATATATGCACGGTTAAGCCCAAAACCCGTATCAGCCAAAAAGATATGCAAAACAAAGATGCACCTTACGGCATCCTTACGGCGCACAGCAAGGATCAACCCTACCAAAAAGAGCAGAGGTTGTGAAAGACAGCGCCTAGAGCAACGTCTGGCATGAAGGGATGTCAATGATATCATGACTAGGTGGGGTGAGCGCCAGCCCAAGTCCAACAGCAAGCCCGGTGCGGGCCTTGGAGCCGCATGAGACATCTCAACTGGCTCTAGTCTGAGCAGATTTCGACACCCTGCTTTGCAAGTAAATCTGCACAGATGCACCATGCAAGCACTCTTTACAGTGAAGAGATGCGTCTACTGCCGAGATGCACGATGATGACATTGACGAGGCCTGCAGGGTACGTAAATGCTGCTGGTAGTTGTGTGCTCATCACCTGGGGCTTGGGTGTGGCGTTGTCGTCAGTTGCTTGAACATGCCTTTCTGCAACCGGCCAGCTGTAAAGGCAGACTTGTTCGCATGACAAAGCAAAAGCTGAAGGGATTTCACGCACTGAAGGGAGCTGTCCATTCTGAACGAGCATGCCTCTCGAGGATGATCTACCCCTCGAGGAAATCGATGAAAGTGACTACTCTGAAGAGTATGAGGACGCTTCACGCGCAAGAGAAGCGGCAACCTCAACACGTGCCTGTGCATGTCCAGGATGACTTCGAGGATGAGCCATATTCTGAGGAGGAGCCTGTGATGTCTGATATTGAGGAGGCAGAACGTGCTAGCGACTGCTTGGATGTCATGGGGCCTTCTATCCAGCATGCAGGTCTACATGGGCCCCGGTGCAGGCTGGGCTGGTTAGGCCAGTTCCTGTGTCGCTGAGGCTGTGATTGCCTGAGGCGCCCTATCAATCGTGCGCGAGGAGGAGGATCTTTCAAGGGTGATGAACAACTACGAACAGGACTGCGCATCAAGCAGCAGTCGCAGACGTCTGATGAACGCGCAGATTGCCTCCTCAGGATTTGGCAAGAAACTCCGGTTCTGCATCTCCTGCTCCGTCACCAACCCTTCAGCCGCTACCTGTCTGCCACAAGCCTTCGACATGCTGTGGGCTGGCAGTCTCATGGCAGCATAACGTTGCTTCAGAGGCGGAGGACTGGAAGCCTCGAGCGGAGCCCAATGGTGTTGCTCCAATCATTCTTCCGAGAACTGTGACTTGATGATAGGGACACGTGGCAGCCAAGACTCTAAGACGTCAGGCACCTCCACCTCCACCTGCTCCTGGCTCTATCATGGACGTTCGCAAGACTCTCAGCCCCCGATGTAAGCAAGAGACCTTGCTGGTGATCGGTGCCGTACATCAGGCTCTCGTGCCTCGCGATTGAGAGAGGAGTGGGGAGCCCAGCAGGTCGTTGCTCCTTACTGTCACAGGTTGCCACAGGCTGCAAGCCCTCAGGCTGATCTGCAAGATGGGTCAGGAAACTTTCGAGAAGGCCGCAAGTTCTGCAAGACCCTGAGCAGAGATGCGAGTGCGCCTCAGGCCTTCAACTTTCTCTACGGCGCCCGCATGAAGAACGCTGATCAACGCAGCTTGGCAAGTCTTCTTCCCTGTTTCAGCTAGAGTTATTTGCGTGGAATCTGGTGGATTTGAATCGGTTCTCTTCCTGGCACGAGCAGTTCTCGGCATCAGGCAGCGTCAAGCGGGACCTGGAAGCACTGGTCGGTCGACAGGTCTACAAGCCGCTGCCTCAACAAGCCTGACAGTTGGCGATAAGGTGACGTCATTTGACAACACCAGCCTTTCATAGCCTTTCTACGAACGAGCTTTTTTTTGTTCTTGTCCAGGGACTACTGCTTTGACGTGGACCAGCTCGTTTTTCAGCCGCTTCTCTTGTCAGTTTGCCACTGTCTCCCTTGGACCTGAGGTCTGCGAGAATTCTGCTTCGTGCTGTTTCGTGCGATAGTGCCATTGACTCGCCTCATGCTGAGGCAGTTAACATACGGTGGTACCTGAAGTCGTCAAAGACTCTTTGGACCTCTTCGATTTTCCAAGTCAATGCCTACGTCGGCAGTTTGCAAGGTGTTTGGACAGAAGACTTGGACTGCACAATTGAAACTCACGCTTGAGCTTGCAAAGCTCCACTGCACTGTGCAAACTGCCCGGCCAGCCTAGGAACCTTGCTCTTTCACCAAGTGTCGTTCAGGCGAATGTGGCTCTGAAGACACCACAGCGTGCTAAAGAGGTTTGTAGCTGCACGACCGGCGGACTTGGTCAAAGAGCAGTGTCAGTCTCCACTGCGGATGGGAAGTCACTGAACGAAGCACGATCAGCATAGGATCATGGATAGTTTCAGCGGCATACAATTTCATGTGGCCTCAGGTGACCTCAGGCCGCTGTTTCACTTAGTGTCGAGCCAAGAGGTTGCCATGGCTGGGCTCGCTTTTGCAAGAAAAGCCAAGCATGTCTGCTGGATGGTGTTGGCGCAACTTCGCTCCTGCAAGCAGCTTTTGTGGATTATGATGTGAAAATGCACGGGTGACTCCGCAGCGATGGTGCCGAACGCTCCGTATGTTCTTGACACACTGTCGCGTTTGCTACCGCATGCCGGTTGCCAGACATGAATCAGGATTCGTGCAGAGAGTGTGACGCGTCTCTATGTCAGGTAAAAGATGCCAGCATTGTAGGCCCTCCTGCATTGCTTGCAGCAGGCTTGTTGAAGAGCTGTTTGTGCCTGGCCGTTGCAGGCGATGATTGCGATCAGGCAGCTGCTGCAGCTGCTGCAGCAACAGCAGCTGTTTTGGAGGATCTTGCTCCTGTGTGAAAGATGTGATGCGTCCGTTGCCTGTGTTTGTTCGATTCAGTGAGGACGACGACCCTTGGATTGTGGTTCATAACTTACAATCAGATCACTTGCCAGCGGAGCAACTCCCTGCGCTCGTACCTGAGAGAAAAACCACGGGCGGGCTGTGTTTTTTGAGGTGAATGAAGACCTGACGTCTGCTTCCTTCGAGACTCCTTCGCAGCACCCGCTCAGCATCCCCGCAAGACAGTAGGTCCGAAAGACTGAAGCAGGTTGAAGTTGAGGAGATATTGAGGAGTTGAGGGGAAGTGGCGATGTCAATGAAATCTGAGGCCACCTTTGGAGCCGGCAGAGCCTTGCAAGTCGCCGTCTTGAACTGCGGAGCCTGATGTTGCGAGAGTTGCGAGCATGGTGTGAGTCTCGGATAGTCTTGGGCTCAGGTCTCGTGGTAGCACTCCACAATCCGAATTCTACGGCCGGCTTACTCGGATTCACGTTTGCCATGTTTGCTTTCTTTGCCGGGCTTGCAGCTTCAGATGAAAGCTGCAGAACAGGCCATTTGAGTTCCTTTGACTTCAGAGACCTGAGTCCGGAAGAGGTATGCGGCCTGCCTGGTAAGTATGTCGGATGTAGAAGGCAATGAAGCGGAGTGATCTCTCACGGGGCAGATAACACATGAGATTGGAGAGGTTGCCTTCTACGCTTCGTACAATCAGTTTCCTATGCCCTTTCAAACAGCCTGCGCAGCCGTTGGCTGAGACCAGCCTTGATGTGGAGCCATTCAAATGTCACAGGCAAGTATATCCATGGCCCACGTGGGTTGGAGGATTGTAGCGCTGCCCCGTAACTTGTTGGATCTAAGTAGTCCTCATACTTGCTTGAGGCCAGGACAAGGCAGTGATCAATGTGTAGCAAAATTCACATGTGCAAACGAAGCCTGTAGCCTGCCTAAAAGTGTTCCCTGGCCCACCCATCTCTGAATGAACAACTGAGCTTAACTAGGCCTGAAGGCTTCCCTGAGAACCTTAGCGGGTGCTCAGCCCTTGGACACTTCAATACTTAAACCCCATATAACCCCATTATAGTAGTTTCCATTTTCTTTTCCATTCTTCCTATAAACCCCCTATATAACCCTTAACCCTAATGAACCTAGCCCTGTGTCCGAAGCGGCATATGCCGACCTGAGCCGACCTGCCTGCTTGCTTGGTGCAGGACTCTTGGCCTCTTGCACAGTCTCTATAGGCTTAAGGGTTTAGGGTTATATAGGGGTTTTATAGGAATAATGGAAACGAAAGTGGAGTGTGCTAGAATGGGGTGATTTATAGGGTTGTATGGGCAATGTAACTACTAGTTACGCTTTCTTTCACGCACAGGCAATGGCACTTAGATGTTCTCTGGACCACAAAAGCAAGTCCTGCGAACCGGCGATCGCGTGCGCCCGGCACCTAAACGTCTTCGGTGCTCAAGCATTCGTGATTTTGCATGAGCCGGAGGTGCCCACTTCCAGAATCGATACGGCACGAAAAGCTCAGGCTGGAAGTGCCCGGGAATTTCCAGTCAAGCTAGTTAGAGGCTCCGCTATCCAAACACTCTGTGCAGCCACCGACGTGGGCACCTTGCTCCAGTTCACGACCTCAGAAGTCGAGGCCAGTCTAAGCATTCTAAGCACTGTGAAGTGCTGTGCATCTTACGTGTTCACTTTGCTGCGAGATCCATTTCGACGATGGCGCTGTGCAGTGCGTCTCCAAGGCATCTTCCAGAGTCAGGAGTCAGACGTGCCAAGAGTGCTTGGAGCATCAGACCTGGATCGCCGAGCGTATGTCTGCATGGGACTTGGACCTTGCGCTGGAGCCTGAGCACCCTCAGGAGGAGCTGCTACTCCGAACCACATCGCACCACTGTTGTCCACTATGCAGCTTCTTACGCTGAGGCCGGGCGATATTGTCTACGCGCACTATGCCTCTGGCAAGGTGCGCGGTGCCAAAGGATTGGTTGAGCAAACCAAGGGGACGCGTGGCAGAATTTTGTTAGCAAATCGCATGGGCAGGCATTCAACATGCTTAGGATCATCAGCGACCGGTCTTGACAGAAGTCAATGTGGTCTGCCGCTGGCGCCACTTTTAATGCCAGGGGCGAACGGTCAACACCGACCTTGGCATAGTAGTGGCCGTCCTCGACGGTGGCCGAGTTCGGATCCGGCACTTCACCAAGTTTCTTAGCTGTGCTGTCCAATTCTTGGCATCGCCTGTCACGAGCAGGTTTCAGGACCAGATCATGCAAACCATCCCGATGGGATGGGCCCAGCACCCGGCAGCAGGTCCATTCATACTTGATCATATTTGCTGGGCAATTTCAAGCGACCTCGCCCGACCTCACCCTAAAAAGTGGTTCATATAGGGAACACTAACAAAATGGCCTTAAATTGGGAATTGAAATTCTTCTAAATTGCCCTGTATTTCTAAATGGGGACTTAGTGCTGAGGTTGAGCAGGTAATGCGGTTAGAGCCCGGAGATCGTGTGCTGCTGGCGGACATTTGAGCTTTTGCTCGGGCTGCCGTGCTTCTGCTCCATGTCTTGTGAACATGCGCCGCAGCAGGTAAATGCCTTCTTCAAGGTCAATGACGGGAGGCCAAATTTGAGATTGGTCATGTCATCCATTGTACTTGTTCTCCAGTCCTATTCGGAGCAACCTTTGTAGTCATACGTCTGGGCAGGGGCGCAAAAAGCGTCAAGACCGACATGGGCTCAGTGCTTGCCGTCTCAAAAGAGGACGTGTACATAGGCTGGGTGATCCTGTACCTGCCACCACCCGAAAGCCTGGCAGGCCCGTTTCGGTTTGCAATCTCTGCCACCTTGACTGCCAGTTTTCGACGACAACGTGGAGCAGAATGTGCCCAAGACTTGGGTGTAGCCGGCTTTGATTTCTCAAGCCAGCTCAGAGTGCTCTATGACTTCCTAGTGGTCCTAGTGTGTCACCCCCGTGACGGATTTGGCTTTCGCCCGGAAACCATCTGAGCCTATTTGAGATGCGTGAGCCAGGTGTGTCATCGTGCCCGGCCCTGGAACCTGCAGGCATGCGATCCCTGCGAACATGCAACCTAATTGTGTCAGGGATTGTCTGTGAGGTCGAAGTCGGAAGTGTTGCAGACGTTCACTTCGAGGTGGGGGACCTCCAGATCTGCACAGATCAGACGTGGTTCTCGCACCTTGAGGTGGGTGAAGACGGGCGTCGGAGCACCAGCACTGATATTGGGATCATTCTCTCTGATCCCATCGATGGCCGCGTACAGGTTCAATTCCAGGACTTCGGTCCAACTTTGCGGGTCTAACATGCTCTCGTACCCAGACATTGCTCGTGGCATGAGGGGAGCGCCCAGGATACCATCCAGCAGACGGTCCCTCTCGGATGGATCGTTCGGCTACGCGAGTGGGCCGTTGGCGATCGAGTGCAGGCAAGCAGTGGGATTACAGAAGCGGAGTCGTCGCAGAATCTGAATTACTGGATGTGGCCTCATAATATCTGTAAGCGCCAGCACGCGTCCGCCTCGGCAGCCGGGCTGGCAAAGGAGGTCGCAAGTATTTGTATCCAGAGCGAAAGGCGGGTTGGGGGGCTGGGGGCGGGCCTGGGGGGGGCCGGGTCAGAAAAAGCAAAAAATCAGATCGCTGTATTCCAGAACCTTGGGCGGACAACGAGTGTCATTAGTGATCATTAGTGGGCAGGAGTTGGGGCCAGGGTGGTGGGCGTAGTAATTTTGGGATGTGGGCGAGGGCAGGGAGAGGGGGAGAAGGCGGACGCCTGTCGCAGAGCAGAGGAGGAGGGATCTTAAAGCAGACTGGCGCTGGGTGGGTGCCATTGCTCATCTTGAGTTTGCGAACTGGTGATTGCTGCAAGGCCCACTTCAAGACCGGCGGTGGTGAGAAGAGCACAGACACTGATGTTGCCACAGTGATGAGCTCTTCTTTGCTGGAGGTAGGTGCCCCTCAACATGTCGCCTGCAGAGTGACCCGGACTCCATCTGTCTTCCCGCGAAGCGTCTAGGTGGAGCTGTACTTTGACGATGGCATCCAACAAAACGTCTCCAAGGCTTTCAATCGGCACGCTTACCTTGATGCTTTTGTGTTTCAAGAACCTCTTCACGATGTGAAAAAGGCCTGGGTGACGGAGCGGATTCGGGACTGGCACGCCGAGGTGGGAGTGGGCGCAGACTTCTTCAGACTTTTTGTAAACTGAGTCATACTCTGTTGCTCTATGTTGCTCTGTTGTAGGTGTTGGAGCTGGCACCCGGGGATGTGGTCATCGCGCACTTCAAGCGTCCGGGAAACCAGTGCAGATGCCAAGATGCTGCGAAGTTTTCAACGGTGTTCAACGAGTCTGCACCTAGAAGTGGTGCTCTTGCCCAGTTGCCGGAGTGTGCAAACGGACCGGGGCATAGTGCTGGCACTGTTGCCGCGGGGTGAGGCTCCTGCTCGCAGCTTGCCCTGCCCGGACTGCCCGGACTTATGGAGAGCAGTTCATGGCTGTTGCCAGGTCTCTGTCACGTTCCAGGATGACATAACGCAGGCCAGATTAACGCCTTTGTAGCACACCTCGTGCCTGCGCAGAGACTTTTTGCGAGGTGATTCCCAAAGGTTGGATCCAGGCATCTTGCTTCCTCAGCAGCTTCCAACGTTGTGGACCATGCATCTGCAGTGTCAGACAGACACATGGGACACAAAGTGTTGAAGGCGGTAGCAACACGTTGGTCTGGGCAGCGGGACGAGTTTGCCCGAGACAAGGCGGAAGTCGAAGCTGAAAATTTCACACCTCTCCTTGTTGCCTACTCGATGCCCGTCTTATGCCACGTTGGGAAGGCCTCGGAGATTGTCAGCTTCGAGTCCAAGCAGAGGGCACAACGCCGCAGCCAAAGCTTTCATTCCTGTCTGAGGCCGTGTCTCGGAACAGCCTTTCTGATCTGAGGTCCTCTCGTTCCGGCTACAGGTACCGAGTGTGCTTCGGCTTTGTAATTTTTCTTTGCTGGCCACTTGCTTGTCTGTGATTGACTAAGGTGTCATCTGTATGGATGCCAAGCCTCGGCCTGAGCTTCCCGCAATGCTACCAGATATTCTCCCAAGTACAAAAGCTTGGCTGGGAGCAGGCTTTTGGTTGCAACGAGTTTGGGAACGGTAGAGCCAGGCCTAACGGCGTCATTGTGCACGGAGAGACGCCCCAGCCCAGGATCTTTCTGAGAGCCCCATTGCGCCTGCATCAATTGCGGCTCACTTTTGCTGAGGTGTCATCAGAGCACCTGCTTCACATGTGCAAAGCGCTTGCAACGAGCAGGCGATTCCTGTCCAATTTGCCGGGTTCTTCGGCTGCAAGTGCGATTAACTTCGGATGTTTTCATATGCAGCAAAGCACGCATAGTGGCATTGCATCGCTGTCTGTTGCAAGGAAGTCATTGACCAAGTGTGCAAACTCCATGGCGACTGACTCGCTCCCCCACTTGTCTGGTTGTGCGCTGCGCAGCGCTCAAAGCTCTGCCCTGGTCTGCTCGCCTTGGAGCGCAGACCCGGCGTTTTCACGTTTCACTGCTAGAGACGCCAGATGGAACGCGAGAAAATTGGAGTGTTCTCTTAAGCAGACCTAGCATCTTCTTCAGCCTCTTCAATTTGAAGGCCATGCGACGGAATGAGACAGACCCCAGTT
The DNA here is from genome assembly GCA_905231905.1 of Symbiodinium pilosum. Lineage (NCBI taxonomy): Eukaryota > Dinophyceae > Suessiales > Symbiodiniaceae > Symbiodinium > Symbiodinium pilosum. The sequence goes on along the minus strand of CAJNIZ010039446.1, from coordinate 143,161 downwards.
GTGCAGGCTGCAGCTATCCATGCGGGCCTGGACAAGGAATACAACAGGCTGCATGCTTAGAGACTCCGGGCCGTCTTGTCTACTTTTGACTGGGTGACGCATGCTCAAGTATGTAGCATACCGAGTGCAGATAGCAAGGCCTGCTGTTAAGATCTATCAAGGTTCTGCCGCGTGACCATGAAGGGTCCGGAGGATTACCGCACCATAAGGACGGTGCGTGACAATTTGCCGGGACAGCTGGTCTCGCAGCTTCGCCAGGTTGGAGCCAAGTGCTGTCCGCTGTCAGCCGGCAGAGGCCACCGTGCCAGCAGCATTCGCAAACGGGAAAGGCTGGCTTCCTTCGAGGCCTGGCATTCTGGACGTTGGAAACCCCCCGTTGGTTCCACCTGGAGGCGTGTGAAGACGAGTCGGCTTACAGTAAATACCTGTTATTCACAAGCATTCCGTGCGGCCCCTGAGCTCCTCCTTCGCGCTTGCCGTGGAGAAGTCAACGAACTGCAACTTGGCTGCCAAAAAACTGCTGACGTTGTAGCCTCTGTTGAGTTGCGAGCCGCATGTGTGTGAGCAAGCGTCAGAAAGTTGGACCAGGAGACAAAGTGCTGTAAGGGGCTAAGAGAAGTAGAGACAGTCCAAAAGCGTTGGGACCTCCCAAAACCATCCCCCACCAATCTTAAGAATTCTTTCGGCCATTTCATAGAGGGTCATTATACATTGTCTCTCTTTTGCCTAGCAAAGCACCCAAGCGGTCATTTCACAGAGATGGCTTTGTTTGATGTGAAGATCTTCATGGAGCGGTGCTTTCTGACACTTTGGAGACCGGCTAAAATTCTCACCAGCCATTTCATGGAGGGATGCCTTGCACGAGGCACCTCTAATTTCATAGAAAGCGTATGGGACATTGCCGCCCGCCAGAGTTGTTTCTCTTGCAGCATCTTGCGGGAGCTTGTTGAGTGCAATGTAACACTAGAGTATCCCTGCAGTGCCCAACCACAGAGTATCCCTGCAGTGCCTAAAGGCAGGGTATGCCTGCAGTATCCTGCAGTGCTCAGACGGGGTCCAACCGCAGCGTGCAGTAGAGTCAGTAGAGTATCCCCCAATGGCAGGGTATGGCTGCAGTGTCCTGGTCCGTTTCACAGGACCTTAGTAGGCCTCTCCTTTCTAAAGGACTGTATAGAGCCCTTACAACCATCTTAAAGGGACCCTATCTAGGCCTTGTAGCACCTGCAAAGGACGCAAAACAGCCCGTCTAACAGCTTGAAAAGGGACGCTGTTTAGACCTTATGACTTATAGCCCACATAGCGCTTAGCGCCCTTAAACAAAGCCGTTATTACCCCTTTCAATGGACCGAAGGCTGTGGGGATGCACCATGTCCATAACCCCCAAGAATTATGAACTCTCCGTAAACATCCCCTATCCTTCATATTGGCCTGAAAATATGTTCAAGGCCATTTTTGGGACATCTCTGAGGTGCGTGTTGAGGGGGTCAAAGAATGACCTGGCAGACGTGGAGAGGTCCGCCAGGCCATTATTTCACTCCAAAGGCCGGCTGTGCTCTTGTTAGTTTTTCTGAGGCCGCGCCTTTTTACGTCTCTACGCGCTGCCCATGACACAAGGAAGTCGCTGCTGCACGAACTGCGCAAAGCAGATGAAGTTGAATTGTTTTGCTGAAAGCGCGGGGTAGCGTGTAAGCAACCACAAGGAAGACAACAGATGCAAATTCAACTTCATGTGTTTTGCACAGTTCGTGCAGCAGCGACTTCCTTGCACATTTTCATGCTCCCATGCAAATCTCTGTCATCGGGAGCGCGTAGAGACGTAAAAGCGTTCCATTTACCACCTAACAAAGCGCGGCCTCAAAAAGTCTAAAAGGAGAGCTTGGTGTCTAGAACTGAAAAATGCCTGGAAAGTTGCATTAAATGGCCCAGCAAGGGGGGGTTCTTGAAATTTGCATTGGAACTTGGATTGAGTGGCCCAGCGGGGGGTGGACATTCAATGGCCCGGATTCTTAGCTGTTTTTGGGAAGGTGTCCAAGCAAAGGTCATAGGAAGAGGGGGTAGCACGTAAAACGTTCCCCAGGCCATCTTCAGGTCCCCCCTCCCTCAAAGCATAGGCGATCCGTAAACCCTCTTGTCAAATTCTCTATAGACACTCACCACGGAAGCCAGCACAGGACCATGGGGGCACCTCTATAAGCGCCCAATAAAGTTCTATGAAACCTTTATAAAGCCTCTACGAACCCAGAAGACTCTCTAACATTTTCCTAAGCTATCTAATCTACAGAAGTTATGAATGCGTGTAAACCTTCTAGGAACGTTCATAAAACCTTTGTAAACCGTCTGGAAACCCCTTTCTCTCTAAGCCCTGTATGAAATTCTATCAAACACTCATAAACCCTCTAGAACCCCCTGCTCTTGAACCCTTTCAACGCCTGCTATAAAATTAACGAGCCCCTGCAAACCTTCTTTAAACCATATAGAAGCTCTCTACAAACAGTATAAGCCTCTACAAACCTATGTAAGCCTCTGAATTAAACATATTTAAACCAGCCAGCCCAGACCGTGGGATCACCGAACCATTGGGGGGGGAGGGGGTAGGTTAATCATATTCCATATCATGGACTCAGGGACCATTGGGCGGGGGGAGGGTTGGGGGGGAGGGGGGGACCCATGAGTGCTGACGCATATCTGGCCCTTCTAGCCAATCTGAGTGGACCCTATACAGGCCTTATTACCTTTGTAAGAGGCCCTAAGTATGTTTTATACACAATTTTAAGTTTTCATGTTTGGGGGACTGGCTGAGTAAGATTAACCAGAATCGGTCAACCGCCCCAAGTGCTGGACAATCACACTTCAGGTGCGGATGCTCAAAGCAAATAAATTTACAGTGGTGTCTTGTTTTGGTGATCTTGCATTTTGTATTATAAGCACTCGCCTGTCATTTCCTAGAAGTCGGAGGCTTTCGTGGCCTTTTGCCCATCTGAGCACGCCAACCACTTGATCGCTCGTAATTGTATTAAATGACATTCCAGACTTGGCTGCGGATATTCAAGGGTTTCCAAAAGCGATACTCAACTACCTCAAATTGTGGTTTCTTCCAACGCATGCCACGTGTAAAGCTCCACATTTTGTCAGACAATGTAGCGGTATGGTACTGCGAAGAGCAGTCGACGCAGTTCTCTACAAGTCTTCAAACTGTCTAGCCCAGGTTATGTCAACGTGGGCCTCGTGGAGTGGGTGGCAGTCCGCAAGGCCTGAGAGAGCAACAGTTGGAGTCTACAAATGCAACCTGAAATTGACATAGTTGCCAGAGTATAGTGCCAGTTGACTTCAGGAAACTGACGACGACCTACAGGCCAGCAGATTCCCAAGCTATGGATGCAACAGTGCACGTGCTAAAAAGAGCGCTCACTGCGAGGAAGCTCCCGCGCCAGAAGTGCAAAGCCTGGCAGACGTACTCAAGGCAAAGTGATGTACTTGTCGTCCTTTTGCCTATACTGCCATAGTTGACCTAAAGCAGCTGGCAGACTATATCTACCTGCTTTTTTTTCTTCGGCAAGAAAGCAAAGAAACCGACACGTGACGGGAAGCCTTTGAAGACCTCGCTTGAGTTCTGCTGAAGGTGAAAGCTGATGCCGAGGACATATGTGTCCAAGCACCTCTGCAAACGTTTTGATAGTACGTGGTGCTTGAAACAGGCTTAATTTTGTTGATGGCACTTCTGATGCCCCTTCCGACCCAGTGTGTCTGCAGGATGCGGTGTCAGGAGGCTGGCTACCTGAGCAGCACGTTCGGCACTTGGAAGCTGTGTGAAGCTGCAATGATAGCCACGGGACAGGAGACTGGGCAATGTAAAGCGTCTCTGGCAGGTCAACACATGGATTTGCAGGGTGTCTTGTTCTGGGAGGAAGGTTGAGCCGCAATCTTTTTCGAAGAAGCCCTTTGCATCCTGTGGCCTCCCGCCCTGGCATCCTGTACCGCTCAATGCTATCCCTATCTATCCCTCAAGACATGGCAATGCAAGGGGTGCAGATTGTACCTATGGTACCCAATATTGAGTAAGATTTTTTATATAAGGAACATAATCTTACTAGGTTTAACCACCAAAAAAACACTACTCATTTGAGGGCATTTGTGATGTGCGGCTGCTGGGGGGAAGACTTGCCTGGGGAAAGTGGCGCCCAAAGCAGCCTCTTCACTGTCAGCAGCACCAGCGCGACCCACTGCCGTCGAGAATACTGATGGAGTCACGTAGCGCCCGGTGGCGCCCAACGCAGGCCCTGCGTTGCCTTTTCAGACGCCGTCGCATCGTTCGCAGCTCATGCGAGTATAATGTGGGAGAATCACCTCATTACTTCCAGCTTCCCAACATGTACTTAAACTAAGCGGAGCAGATTTTGCAGGGACAGCAGAACAACCAGCATCAGAGATACTTTCGCATCCCCCTCACGTCCGCTGAGGACTCGTGGAGATGTCATAACATGTTAGTATGACTTGCGGCAGAAGATTGATTCGTTGCGGCGCAATAGTAGCCAAGACAAGATCTGGAAGCAATGGTGCTAGTGAGGGGTTTGGCAGGGATATTGGTGTGAACAGCTTACATCAGTTCACCGAAGCAGCACTGGTTGCACGGAGAGATGTCATGTTTCTGCTTGCGACTGCAGACACTTAAGCAGGTGCCATTGTGCCGGCGGGGGTGGGGGGGGTCGGGGGGCGGGTCGGCGCAGGGGCAGACCATGGCATGAGGTAAAGTGCACGGCCTTTGAAAGTCCTCAGGCGAACACTACTTGTAGAATCCAAAAGAAATTCAGTGCCCAGGTTGATGAAAACCCAAGGCAGATGATGTTGGGATGCAGGCCTGCAACTTGCTGCAATCTAGGAGCGTGGAAATTTACAGGCACACTTGCGGGCAATTCCAGCAGCGACTTGCAGGAAAGGTGTGCAGTGGTTTGGAAACGCGGCCAAGTACCCGTTGTTTCAGGACATTGCCTTTGTATGTTGTGTAGCAAAGGAACTTCAGCATGCGCTCCATGACTACCGCGAGGACAACATTACTGCAGGGTCGTTGTCCTCCCGGCTTGCTTGGCACGTGCCACAAGTATGCGTGAACTGCATCACTTAACATCTATCGGCAAAGGAAAAGGCCAAGAGATGAGCTCATAGCAGGTTCATGTTCTCGTAAACTAACTGCCGTTTTGCAGGCTGCGCTTCCGATGTGACTACCACGTGAATCGCCAAGGTGACATCGAGCAGGCGCCTGCAAGCCCTTTGCAGTTGTTTTGGGACTGATTGTACCTCGGCCTCCTTGGGTAGGTCAAGATTTGGATGCTGGCCTCACCCATCAATTTTGAATATGGAGGTGAGCACACTGTGAAGGCCTGGCTGCGGAAGAGCATGCAAAAAAACGGCCACACGATCCTGTGAGCAGTTACGTGCTGCTAGGAGTCTGACCTTTGGTGTGAGCCCTTGGCTCAATGGTCCAAGTCTCAGAGTCAGCCATGTTCCTCACGTCTTCCAAGCCTCAAATGTAAGCCCTCACTGCGAATACATCAGAAATTTCTGAACATCCTTCAGGTGGGGCCCTCGCCGCGGGCACCAGGCTGGGTCTCTGCCCCAATTGACTCACGTCAAGAGTGCGATTGTGGAACAGACGGCCCAGTGCTCGCCACTTGCAGGACAAGAAGATGCGAACTGCTTGGGTGCCTGCGGTCACCCTCTACACAAAAGAGGATGTGGTCACCGTGACTTGTCAGAACTACAGATTCTCAGTGACCCTCTGGGCTTCGGGCTCGCATGGCTTGCGCGCAGCACTTGCTTGGCTGCTCTGAGGTTGCATGGCAAAGCCCGCAACCGGTCTACCAGGCCAAAGTTGCACTGGGCAAAGATGTCGAGCGTATTTACTTTGGACTCCTTTGCACTGTGACGGCCGCATCCTTTAGATCCTTGAAACCTTCCAGGACTGATGGCATCCAGTCGGAAAGGCGATGGCAGCTTGACCCGTGTACGCCTTCCATCGCCTTCCTGCGTGTGCGTTGCGAGCTTGAACTAGTGATGTGTGGGCAAATGCCAGGTGCCCTCTGCAGCATAAAGCCTGACAAGTAACGAAGCGGAATTGCCTTCTGAGGCACAGCATTCACCAGATGGGTTGGGATCCAACTGGATTGTGTTGGGAGATGCGAGATCTTCCGCTGCGACAGAGTGAAGCTTGCTTTGCCGCGCAACATTTGGATTCTCAAGTCTTGTCTTAAATCGCCAGGTGCGCACGGGTAATGCAGAAAAGCATTGCCACGGTTCCAAGCGAGTCACCCTCCACAGCGTAGTCACTTCTCGAGCAATGTCATCGCATTATCCTAGCAAGGCCATCCATGACGTCAACCGGACGGTCAGCGCAGTGACTTGCAGGGACACGTCTCGAATTGTCAAATTGTGACCAAATCTGTCATTGATTACTTGTGTACTGCCCCATGTGATCTGACGAGCCTGCCGGAAATTGTGCTGGGTTCAGTACCGTAGTTAGAAGGGAAAGGACGAATAACTTCAAGCTAGTCCAAGATTCACACAGAATTTGCGATCCATTCTTGTGCCACACCCTTGCGGTCCATACAGCCATGGAAGCCATTGTGCGCTTTGATGCGTGTAGTGTCCTAATCGGGGGCTTACTTCCGCAAGACATGTATTCCAAAACCTAAGAGGCTAGCTGGCTGCATGGTTCCTCCGGCTGCACAGTGCCGGAGGGCTGCTCAAGAAAGGGTCCAACGCTCTCCTTGGCACAGAGGGGGACCACTTGCTGAGAACGGGGGTCAGCCAAATGACAGCAGGTCCACGTTGCGGCATTAGAGAAGACTGACGGTACTCAGCATCTGGGCGCAGCTGGAAAGCGCTCCCCGCATGTCGATGCATTTCCCATTCGCTTTGGTAGGACTTAGGAGGGACTTTGCGCGTGGCTTCTCTGCAATGCAGAGAGGAGACGAAGAGCTCCGTAAAGTGCACATGCAGCGTAGCTTATTAGCTTCGACACGACGCTCAAGAGTATCCTGGCTGCCTTCGGCGTGCAGGGCTCATGCTGCTTTGATGCTTTGCTCTTGCGCAGTCGTCCGCCGTGCTGCCCTGATCCCAGGCAGCGTCACTGCAGCGCCGAGCTGTCGAAACGCAGTCTGAACGCTGGAGCATGACTGTGGTACAGAGGTCTGCCGCATACACATGAACTACTGTCAGTATTAGGGTTACCAAGAGGCCCTTACGAGTGGAAATAAGGTTTTTTATATTTTAGTAGTTTTAGTCCCTAAGACCTAAGATATTCCCTAATAAAACACTTTTCCATTGATTCTATGCCAAATATCGGCCGTAGCTCATATGACTAGTCGTTGTACCCCAAGCCTGAGCGTAGTGCAGACTTAACAGAACATCTCCAGCGTCGGATTGCTAACGCTGCCCTTGGACGGATGAGGGAGGCAGCCAGTCGTGGCAAGCTTTGCAGCTTTGACGCAGTCGGAACAGCGTAAATCTTTCAGCCGAATCAGCAAAGCGATATCAGATCACCCTTGAAATTCAGCTTGTGAAATCATAGCCTTAACCACGAAAAGGACAAACAAAACCGCTACTATGGCCGATGGCCTACAATGTAGTATTCAATGTACGTGTGCATACTCTGCCCTCACCGACACCACTGCCGCTGCTGCTGCTACTACTGCTCTAGTACTGCTGCTACTAAACTAATGCTGCTGCTGCTGCTACTACTACTACTACTACTACTAGTACTACTACTACTGCTACTGC
>CAJNIZ010039446.1:112538-135361 GCA_905231905.1 Symbiodinium pilosum | reverse complement strand
TACTACTACTTCTACTTCTACTATTGCTACTACTATGTTAGTACTACTGCAACTATTATTGCTACGACAACTACTACTGCTGCTGCTGCTACTACTGCTGCTGCCGCAAATGATAATACTAATACCAATGCTGATGCTGGTACGAATACTGCTGCTAGCCCAGGAGCTTGCCTTCGGCATCGAGCACTGAGCCCAAAGAGCGCGTGAAAGTGTACATATTGGGCGCTCCGTGTGCCACGACGCGAGCGTGCCATCGCGCGCAGCGCATGTGGCCACGTGCCCTGCTTGTTTTTTAGTAAAGTCTGCACCTTTGCCGCAAGATTGCTCAAGACATACGATTTCCACAAAGACCATTACCACTTTTGTCATATATGTCATGCATCAGTCTGTCAGTCCTGCGTGGCAAGCGAAACTCTGGGGCTGAGTTTCCAGCTTACGCCAAAGTGGGAGTTGATCGAGTCCCTGCTGCAAAACTTGCAAGACCTAGACATCATCTGTGAGAAATCAGTGAATTTGATCAACTACCAGTGCGATGGGGAGTCAGAGAGCAGCTGTAAGTTTGCCAGTGCTGGTCTACATTAGCGCGAGCTACAAACCTCCTGGCCGTTTCCCATCACGAACTGAGCGCACTGCAAAACTTATGGCCTCCGAAAATCTTTAAACCAGGGCTGCCTCCGACGTGAAGTGACCTTTGCTGCCGAGCCCTCCTTGCTACAAGACTCGCGCCACCTTCTTGATTCTCGTTTATCGTCGCCCTGTGCTTTGCAAGGAGGGCCTGTATATATGCGCAGTCACCTGGCCATGTACACAGTTAAGGCTAAGGCATGACGTCTCCTTCCGCTAGTCATCAGGCCCACTTGTTCCAAAGTGTGTCTCCGTGAGAGCCATGTCATGCCAAACTCCTTGATGCTGCTCGTTTGTTGCGTTCTGTTGACAAGTCCGGCGCTCCTTCGCAGTGAAGCCAGAAATCTAGCGCTTGGTCAGCTTGTCCGAACTTCCCTCACGAGAAGAAGCCTTTGGAAGCTGGAGATCCATGTGGACGTCCGCAGCAGAGTTACAGATTGCAAGCCAGCCCAGCACCCTTCTGCCACGTGCTTGCTGGCGCGTCATCAGGACATAGATTCCCTACATGTGCAGGGGCTTGGGCACGCTCTGCAAGTCAGTCTTCTTTTGGACATATTTGTATGGCCCCTGTTTTGGAGGACCATGGTGTTCCAACGACTGCTTGCTTCTCGGATGTTGCCCAAGGCCAGTCATGAAGTAGCTTCTGCAAAGCAAAAGGCACAAGCAGAAGGGAGAGAAGGTTGCAGTGCTGTACGATGGATCTGACGTGAACTGACTTGATTTTGCGGCACATTCAGGCTAAGAAGGTCAAACAAAATCGTGGTAGACTCAGAATTCTGAAAAATCCAGATGGTTGGAGCTGATAGCCATGAGAAATCCCAGCTTATCGTGTATTTTTCCAGATTGCAGGCAGCTACGTAGGTATGCGTGTTTTTTTTTGTTATGCAAACTCGCCATTCTGGTGCCCGCACACGGAAAACACATAAGGCAATTTCCTGTCTCAAATTAACAGAAACTCCATAGATTCCGTTTCAGTATCAAGTCCAAGCGTGTTGCAGAACCGTGAGATTGAGAGATTGTGGCGAAGTCGGGGACGCTGTCAAAGCAAAGCGAGAAAGTCCGACTTCTGTGTTGTGACTGGCGAGACGTCCACGTGGTTCTTCAGAATGAGTATCCTCCCGATGTATGTTTCGAGCCATCATGGATGTGAATTGTAGTCTTTCGTGCAGAGAATCGCTCTAAATTTCGGAGACACGGTTGAAGCTCAGTTGTGGACGCCATGGCGACAAATGGGGAGAGGAGAGGCATCACAGCGATGCCCGCTTTGTTGAAGGGGCGGACCAAACAGCTGCCGCATATTCAAAGAGCAGATTGCGCTCACTATGGGGTCGGAGAGCCGAAATCAACGAGGTGCAGCGAGCAGGCTGTAGCAGACCTGCCTGCCCAGATTGAGACAACACAGTTGCCCGCAAGGATGCGGGAACATACTTTTCGTTGGAGCGCGCGAGAATCGACCTGTAGCGCCTGTATCAATTTGGAGAAAGCCCAATGTACAAGAACAACCGGGATTGCCATTCACAAGGTCGCCAAGAGACGCCGCGCTACACGTCGAGTTCCAGTTCGAGTTCGTGCTCTAGTTCCAAGACCATATCTAACTCCGCTTCAACGCCTACAAGCACAAGCAAGAACGAATAGAGCGAACGTGGCCCGAACCCAACAGGCAGGCTTCGACACCGTCGGAAAAGACGACGAAGTGGAATGGCCCACGACCAAAAAAGGTATCTCAGTAAAGCTGACAACAACAATATGCATGACCACAAGACATGCCAAATGCAAAATAAAACAACCTGCGATGTCAGCTGCCGGGCAACAGGTCTGCTGACATGGGAAAGATGCTGACATTTCATAAATGCCAGACGAACGCTGCCAAAGTAAGCGTTGCCTGCAATCCAACCGCATTGGGTAGAAGGCAACAGGAACAAACCACGAGGGATTCTGAATCAGCAGGGCAACTACACGTCGATCCCAATGATGCTGCAAACGTACTGTCCATGGCAGAAGATCAGAAGCCGTAAAATCAGCGCAACGGACTCAAAGAGAAAACAACGCATATGAACCGGCTAAAGTACAACTACTATATGAGTTGAGGAAGCGGGACCCGCAATGACGGAGGGGACGTGTAATTCTAAAACGCGGTGCCAGCCTGCAGGCATGTCAGCTGTACATTCGAACCACATCCAACACTACTGTTCAGGTGGTTGGGTGGCTTGTACTTCTTGTGGAAACCGCCTTTAAAGACGCGCCAAAAATATCCGAGTGATTGTTTGAATTCGCTGCTGGGTGATGAGCAGGAGGCGAAGGAGAGATTCCGTGGAGGGAGGAGCAATCCATGTCGTTGATCGTCGGCATCCACGTCTTCCGACGCACACATGCTCGACCTTGCGAAGCCCGTGAGCTGTGCATAATTGGATTGTGAGTGGAATCAATCGGCGTAACCAGTGTCAGCAGCCTAACCACTGTGGCGGCGAAACCTGTGCAAGCAGCGTACTCGGCTTAACCGGCGTAACTCGCATAAGCGGCGAAATCGGCCTAAGTGGCATAAGCCACGCAAGCAGTGTTGGCGGTGCAGGCGGCTCAGAAGGCGTAGGCGGCTGGGCCGGCAGGGTAAGCAGCATAATCCAACCTCTAGCCACGTTTTGCACCAACACCTCATTCTTGTGCGTAGCTCCCGATGAAGAATTAGAGAGAACCATGTGCCTCCCAAGCCAGTGGAAAAACGCTTCGCATCATGCATCTGCCCCACAATCCGTTGGGGCCCATCAGAAGCCAACAAGGTCTTGTCACGTTTGCGGCCGGTCAGGGCTTAGGTTATGACATGCTGCTCGCCCTGGGTATCGCTAAAACAAAGTGGAGAATAGACAAAGGATGAGGGCAGACAGCAAAGTGAGTTTGAGTTGTTACGAAATTGAGATTGATGATATTTTCGGGCCTGACGGCATAGGCCCTGGCCGTCCCCCCTTCCAAAACCCAAAATGGAGACCCGACGCCCCAAATCATGAGAAGCCTCTGTAAAAGAGAGGTTCTTGCTACTTTCGATGGTTTCTCAGGTTTTTAGGGTCTTCCTGTCCGTATTTCGACTTACAATGGGACACCAGTCACGATGACATCAGCACAATTCGGGTCCAATTTTGGCCTAATCGGGGCTAAAACACAAGAAAAATGTTCAAAAGAGCCTTGAACATGGTTTTCCGCGCAGGCTAGCCATGTTTTGGCTCACATGTACTTTTCAATTGAAGCACGATTGGGGCGTACTTGAGAAGGTCAATCGGTGTACAATAATACTTGAGTCATAGGAGCCCCGCAAGTGGTGGAAACACTACAGCAGCCATGCAGGCGCTGTCATGCTGGTATTGACAGCCTGAAATACTGCCCGCAGCACGTATTTTCAGCGTTTTGCTGGGGTTATTGTGAATTTTAAGGTCCCAGTAGCCCCCCAATAGCCAGCATCATGAGCATCATGGGCCCTGTTGGGGCCCCCGGTTTTCCTTGTTGACACTACACATACGAGGTTCCAACCAACGATGGCGACAGCATCCATGCTACTGTAATCAATCGTGTGATGTGGATGGCTGTCACCTAGTGTGCTGCTTTGAAGTTTGCTCGCCTAATGAAGATCAGCTCTTCCGTCAGCAGGGTCCTCACAGATGTCAATGGCATTGGAACCATTAGAAGACGATCAGTTAGTCATCTCCACAAGAATGACTGAGGATCAGTAGTTTCTCACATGTGAAATGTATGTTCATGATTGGTTTGAATACGCCTGCCGTTTTTAGTTGTGGGTGCTTCCCCTAACCGTGGCAGCGAAAGCATGACAAGCTCGTTTGCAAACAAATCCAAGCACTTGTTGCCACATGTCCTTACATGATGCAGCGGTCCAGAGTCTCTTAAGGATTCCCTTGATGACTGACTAGGACATCAGTCTTGCCTGTAAAGGCTGTTCCCCTCTCTTTGCGCAGGGGTGTGTGGGCAAACTCTTGCCCGAAGAGTCTGTATCATTATTTGTGTTACTACCTGTTCGTGTGCACTCAGTTCAGCAAGACAGCATTTGTGAAAATCAACACAACAAATGTGTAACAATCTGCGTCTACCAGCATGGCAGTTACCACCAGCCAAGGAGCAGGGGGCAGTGGCCACTTGGCCCACTCAAGAAACCACTGCCAACGAAGCTGCTCTTGAGTTGGGAGGATATCCAGGTTGATCACCTGGGCGTACCTGCAACAGGTCCGGCCCCTGAGCTGACCAGATTTACAAAGCCAGGCCCCTGAGCTGGCAAGATTAGAGCAAAACAATTTCCGCGAACAAACATCACAATTCCATGTCAGTTCTTGTGTGTGTCAGAGTGCTTGCATCAGACACGTACCCTCCAGTCCAAACATGCCATTCCAGTCCAGTCATGTACGGCGCTTGCAAGATTCGGGATTGCAAAACGTGAAGCATGTCTCAGAGCGAAGATTTTCAGTCATGTACTCCTATACTTACATGTCAGACAGGTCAGTGCAGTTGTGCAATTATTGGATGATGGGAGCTAGCAACAAACATGTTGCAGCAAAAAAGATGAAATAAGGAGTGAAAGGGAGGAATTGCAACCCCGCCCATTGGACTCCATAGTCCACTTACGCGATGTTAACGTTTTAACACTTTAAATTCTCATTTACCTTCGCTTCATTTTCAGTTCTCATGTCGCCTGTCAGTCTCAGTGTTTCTCATTTCCGTCTCCGTCCATTTTCAGATTATCTTCATGTTATTCTCATCTTTATGGTTTCTATGATTTAACAGGTATCAACTCTGAAGGTGGCAATCATTCATGTTTTCATGGCTTGAATGCATATCAGTCTTTCATTGGTTATATAATTCCTATCAAGCATTGCATTCCCCGAAAGCACAGGCCACATGCATTTCACATGGCGAACACTGTTTCGTGAGCCTCGTAGCATGGACTGTTTTGATACACAAGAAACCATACAGTTTTGCTTCAGGGGAATCAATGAACGTATTTCATGATAGGCATACGAGATCTCGCATGAGTGTTCATATGCACATTTAGACACACGTATCAGGGCTTTGTAGATTAGGATGTTTTTGTGCGTCAAATCTGCTTCAGATTTTCCCCTTGCTTGCTTCCACCTTGAAATCTGAAGTGGAGGCCATGCAGCCTGCGGTCTTCACCAGCCGTGCCCGGGCTTAGTTAGAATTGTAACATGTGCTGCTAAATTGAGAATCATTAAGCTCTGTTTGGCAGGAAAGCAGTGAGCCTTCCACTGTCGCCAGGTCCAGCGGTGCAGGGCTCCCTCCGCACATCAGTGCGTCTGTCGTCCACCTCTGCCAAAGCCTTAGATAGCTCGGGATCTTAAGGCTTTCGGTTTCATTTGGGTTGCTCATCATCCCTGGAATACAGAGCAGGCAGCACAATTTAAAGATATTTGGTGGTGGCAGTATGCCTTGGGCACACCTCTGGCTCAGTTGTCCTGGCTGTCCTCTCTTTCCTCAGATGGTGCCGCCATCCACGCAAGCGCTGGCACTCGGCTCGCCTGCCGTGGCTCTGCGGCACATTACAGTACAGACAGATCTGTGCAAAGTGCAATTCTGTGTGGCAAAAACGCGGATTTTCCTCGAAGCAGCCGGAAGCCTTCGTTTTGGATTTAGCCAGGCGTCTTCTCCCCGGGTTGGCAGCCGCCCGTGGTACCAAAAGCCGTCAACGGCTTGAAGAGAGGGTTTTGTCATTTGGAGTTTGGAGGTGTGCAAGAAGGTTCGTCAGGAGCTTGTTGCTTGTAAGCAGATAATCAGATTAAGCGGTCGCACTCCTCGCGAGCTTGCGACCGCGGCAAAGCATCCTGACAACCGGCTTCAGACTTGTGACAAATGCTGCGTAGCGAGTACTTCCGTTCAACGGACTACCGGGGTAGCTTGCTCTTCATGATTTGTACACAATTAGGCAGTCTCTGGTGTCTGTGCTCATGTTGACCTCTTCCCATATATAGGCTATTGAGCGGAACACCATCACTACCGGAATGCACATCGCATGTCTGCCTGGCATGGTAGCATCCTCCCCCTGGCCCAGTGGATGGGAGGGCCCCGGTGGGTGGGCCCTCTGGCTGGTGGGCTGGACTACCTGCGCTGGGATCGTGCAGGACCTCGCAGGCAGGAAGTCCTGTTTCAGACTCTCTGTTTGGGACGCACGTCCTCGGTAGTTTGCATTACCAGCTTACCACTTTTGTGGTAGCTGGACGCGCCAGGTCCCTACATCTTTTTCCACGAGTGAAGTGGGGAAAGAGCTGAGACGATGTTGCCGATCTTGTTGAACTGCCCAACGCAATGTGTGACTAACAATAATGATATGTATTCTCGTTTTTGTCTGCTGAGTGTTGAACAGCTGCCATCTCGGCAATGCTTGTGGAAAGAAGGGGTAGTCGCTTCTAGGCACCTACCCACAAGATTGTTGATGAACATGTTCTCTGTCATCGATGAGGTGAGAGCCGCGGTCGAGGCAAAAGGTTGCAGAGCATGCCGTCTCATACTTTTGTTCCGTTCACATGTCTTGTGTCAAAAGGGACTTGCCAGAGCTTTCTGACATGTTTGAGTTCGGATGCATCAATTTGCTCGCTTATTCTGACACATCTGAAGACCTGCAGCATTTGTGGCCCTTGATGACGTCCCTGGCGTCTGGCCAACGATACCGCTATCTTGCAGCAGCCTCGGACCCCTGCTGTTCAAACATGTTGGTGAGCTGGGTGGGTCCCGATGTCGCTTCGCTGGAACATTCTGATGCTTCTGAAATGTTCTGAAGTCAATGCGTCGGAGTAGGAGACACCTGAACGAACCATCCAGAAACTCAACACACGCCGGGGAATGATTTTAAGCTCCGCTTGCAAGCTACAAATCTCCAGGAAACGTGAAGATGAAGACAGAAGAGGCGTTGTTGGCTATGCTGCGTGGTCTTGATGCCACCAAGTCTTCATTACTTGCTTGCCAGGATGCAAACATCGAGAACCTCAGCCGGAAGCCACCGAAGATGGCCTCCCTGATGGCAAACAAGGATCAGAGCAGTTGACTAGAATCCAGCAAGAAGAGCTCATGGCCAGAAACTGATAATCATTCAGTTCACCCACAGTCAAAAGTTGTGGGCGACTTCTGCAGTGCCTCTGCAGTGGGAAGTTGCGATTGCAACGACTTCTGTGTACGAATAAGGCGTCCAGACTGATGCTGCCTTTGTCAGGACCACCCGCAGCGCGAGCTTCTCTTCAAGGCTTCAAAGCGAGCTGCATTTCATGGGCCTGTAGGGTGGGTTTGACAATGTCTTCTGGCGAGGCTATTCATCCTGCAAATTCACTGGAGGCTGGCTTCCTTCCTACATGGAGTTAACCTGCGATGCAGTGTTCAACCCCATCTTGCATGGTTCGAAGCGTCAGCTTGCATCTGCTGTGATGAATTGACGACAGGCATGGATGGAGAAGGGCTTGCGCCGCGTTGAAGACGATGAGGATGAGTGGATTGAGGGTTTCGCTGCAGTTCCGGCGCGATTGGTACATGTAATGTTTATGTAGCCAAAACAGCACATTCATGGCCGGCTGGCCAGGTGCTGCCAACTGCTTACAAGGGCTGCAACAAGGACTTGCGTGACACGTTCGACCAGCGCTGTTCACAGACTGAAGCCTCATGACTCAAGGAAAGCCTGCTTGTGTATGCGCCTGGCCCACAAACGCAGGCTGCAGTGCTCACAGAATTGCAGCTGACCTGGTCTTGACTCAGCTTAGAACACACATTCACAGCCTTCTTTCACGCAAACGGCCAAGATGTTTGTCTGAGCCCTTTCGGCATGTCTGTAGCTGATAAGCGGCTATGACGCAGGTATTTTCTGTAGTTGCGTTGCATGCTTGCAAGGGTGTCTTGCAAGGGTGTCTTTGCGTTACACCTGCGGACTTCTCAAAGATGCTGTCTGAAAAGGTGTGTATACAGCGAATTTAAGGTGTCAAGGATGTTTTTTTCCTTGGCTTGCCACTAGCAAATTATGTGCGTGGAGGTTTACCCGGTGCCCTTGCAGATAGCTGACAACGACGAAGGCGTCAAAACGCACGCCGCCATGTTTTTGGCATTACTTGCTGTGCCCAGCAGTCATGCTTCTGTATGCTTTTGTGATTGAAGCAACAATTTCAAAGGCTGAAACTTCCATGCTGTCTGCTAAGATGTTGTCGTCACAACTGACACCCCTTTGCAACAGTTTTTGAGGCAATACCCATTATGCATGATCGCAGTAAAAGATCCTCCAGACATTGCTTGCAGCATTGCTTGCCTGAATGAATGATGCCCCCGCTTCCGCGACTTCACTGGGCACGTCAGCGGTTGCGGAAGCAACCGCAATCCCTGCAGTGGCTACACCTGCTGCTACAAGCCCGGTGACGGCTCTGGCGGCTGAGTCCCTGTACAGCTGGTTGTGGCAAGACGGAGACTCGCATGACTCGAACTGGCTTCCATTTCGACAGAGTGACCAGAAGAAGCTTGAACAGGGAGAGGCCGCATCCGTCGCAACTGTAGATGTCGAGGGTGGTCGGTGGCAAGTTGACCTCAAAGAGCGCATCCTCATAGATAGGTATGGTAGCGATCCGCCACGCAAACAGAGCAAGGTGCGGCGAGCCCTTTGGTTTCTGCAGGCGGCGACGCTTATCCCTTACGACGAAAGAATTGGCGCAGCCATTGAGGCCGCTCACGAGAGCGTGTGGCTAGCGGCTAAGGCAGCCATTCCGAAGGAGGACCTTGAGATCGCTGAGACCGTGAATCTAGAGTCGGGAAGGAAGATCTCTTTGAAGCTGAGGTATGAGCAGAAGTCTAAAACCTGGAAACTCTCAGCCAAGGAGAAGTCCCAGGCAGCAACCTCCTTCATGGAGTATGCGCAAGCATCCCTCTTTGGAAAGAGCTACGATTTGCAGCGTGGTTTTGGTCCTATTGCCATCCAGCCGGGAGAGGAGGAGGAGAGAGTGTTGGGAAGTGACGTGGGTAATCTCATTATCCTCGTGCATGGTGTTGGCGAGAAGATGTGGAGCGAGGAAGGCTGTATTGTTGAATGCACCACTCATTTCTCTGTTGATCGCGGTATGTGTTTTGGATGGCTTCAGCTTCGAGTAGCATCCAGCATACAGGAGCCAAGCGCTGTGTAGCATCTAACATTTCAGGCTGCGGGCTGGCTTCATCCTCTGGAATTTTCCGCCAACACATGCATGCACCTGGGCTGTGCACACGGTCAAAGCATCCAAGCTTCACAAATCCCATCGTGACCCAGGTCAAGCAGCTGCAATCTTCTGGCTTCGTGCAGAAGGGCTCCAGCTGGGAGCAGCTCAGAGAATCTTTGGCAAAAGCTTTTTCCTTTCAGGAAAGGAAGAGAGGCTTGGCCACAGCGTGCTGTCATGACCACTTATTTACGTGTGCTGTCGTTACAGGTACCCCGGTGAAACGCCACCTCCGATTTGCAAGGATGAGGTTCTGGAGGCATCCTGGTGGGAGACCATACACACAGATGAAATGGACGCACGCCTTGCGCGCATCAGCTTGCCATCCATGAAGCAGGTGCGGCAAATCGCTAACTTTGCCGTAGTCGATGCTCTTTACTACATGCAGGTTGGCCGTAAAGAGGCCATTGTGGCGGCAGTTGCACGTTCAGTCGAGGCGGCGCTTGCTCGCTTCAAAAAACACCATCCAAAGCATTCCGGCAGTATTGTGCTGGCCGGACACTCATTGGGAGGCGCAATCCTCTTTGAACTCTTGCGCAGCCAGGCTCCCAAACTGACTTTCACCCCACAAGCATTGTTTACGATGGGCAGCCCAACGGGCTTGTTCTTGCACGTCGCGGATGCCGTGCCTGGTGAGTCTTTTGCACTTCCAGGAAGCACCCGCTTCTTCAACATATTTCACCCGCTAGATCCGGTGGCCTACCGCATCGAACCCCTCATCAAAGGAGATCTTGCTAAGCTGGAGCCTGCCAAAGTTGCAGTGGAGGGCGGCTTCGGCGGTATGAAGGTCCACTATGGAGTACAGAAGATGGTCAACTGGGCCACTGGCCAGGCAGGGCATGACTACCATTATAGGAAGCGCTTTTCGCACTTTGGCCTTGCATGGCCTTGCATTCCTGTCAGGACAAAGACCAAGCCAGGTTCAATGACCTTTGCCAGTCTGTGAAGCTGAATGCTGGGGACCGCATCGACTGGTCTCTGCAGGAGGACCTCAGCATCATGACTGTTGCGGGGGTTGCTGGTGAGTTGTTGCCTGGCTGAAACATGAGTCCCTATTATGGACCTTGCACAACTGGCCTTCCCGGCGCAACAGATGGCATGCAAGACTGTGTTTAGAGCCGATGCTGCCTCTGACTTGTTCAGCAATACACTATATGGGCGGGCCGCTCAGGATGCAAGCGCTTCCAAGCCATGCCTGCTACATGAAATCTGCGGACGTCGCAGCTTTCGTGCAGAGCCGAACACACAGCCTGGTGATAGAGCGGCGTGCCTAGTCCAAAGGACTTAGCGAGACACTGCGAGGCAAAGGGACTGAACCTTTTCATGATTTTTCATGTGTGAGCTTGTGCATCCTAGGCATCGCGCTCAAGACTGATACACCAGTGACTGAACCGAACCGGTGCTAAGCAGTTCACACTCAGAGTGCGCAGCGCAACAAGCGCGGCCATCTCTGTGTCTGAAAGAGCTCAGATCTTAGGAGGTTAGTTTCCTACCTCCGTTGTACAAATGACAAAGAAAGTCTTTTCCCAGACAGTGCTTTCTTCGCAAAGAAAAACTCCTTGCATGACCACCTTGTAGAGAGTTCTGAAAAACCACTGCAGGAAGATGCTCTTCCACTACACACACAGAGAGTCCTTTGAAAACTTCGTCAGGAGACTTGGAGATTGGATTGGATTGGCAGTCAAAGACTGCTTAGGTCGTACAAGTAGTTACTTGGGCCACTAAGTAATCGCTGGGCTTTTCGCACACTCATGTTACGTCTCGCCCCAGGATTTTTGCATCCGGCGAGGAGATGTCTGAAGAGGATTTCTTGCAGAAGTGCATCGTAGAGCCAGATTTCCTCAGACACGCCGCGCTCAGAGGAGGGTATGGACGAAGAAGTACGAGCCCTGACAGCAGATGTCAAGTTTGCTTTCAGAACTGCGCGCCTCCAGTGGTCCAGGCTCAGGAGGCTCAGGACGAGGATAAGATTCTTGATGCATCTTCAGCGGGGCGCCTGGTTCTTGAGGACATGGGATTACGTGCTTTTGTGTTGCAGTGTTGCATGCGTGTGTTTGAAGGATGCCCAAGCATTGAGAGGCCCCTGCAATGCCAAGGTCTATGTCAGGATAATGGATCAAATCCAGGCCCTTGGTGCAAAGCACTCCAAATCGTTGAGCGGTGTCTGAATGCTACCTTGACACGATGACCTCACACACTGTCAGCATGCAATTCTGCTGATGCTGTCAAGGCTGATTGGGACGACCGCAATCCCACGCAAGGGAACACCAGGCCAGGAGCCGGTGCTCTAAGTGCGAGTCATATCGGCGGCTCCCGCAGGAAGAACGATCCTGAGCTTTTGCTCCGGGAGCCGGGGAAGTTTGCTTCCCGACAGGCCTTGAGAAGCTGAGAAGTTGAGGGGGCATCTTGCTCCGAGTTCAGAAGGGCTTCTTCGCTTAATATGCATGCAGCCAACGGCCAGGCCTTGAACCAGGCATTGTTCGGCGTTCCGAGGCAAGATATGAATGGACGAGATTGGATCTTTCAACTTTTTTTTGGTAGCTGCCATGACGGAGGCCGGGGGGCACAACAACGTCTGGCGAAAAGCTCAGCAAGGCTGATTTCTTCGAGCCACCTGTGTGCTGATGTTCTTTAGACTCGCCGACCTCTTTTGTATTACTCAGTCGAAGTCATCGTCTGTGTTCCCAGTCTGTATCTGTTTGTTATCTTGTGGGGCACATTACCATGTACAGATGTGAGCGGAAATGGCCTCTAGGTCACAAGCTGGCGGAGGTTGGGAATTTCTGTGTCGCTGTATTGGCTCCAGGTGGTGTCCTTAAAGCGGCCTTTTGCGAAGAGTTTCTGTTGGGTTTGTTGCCTCCTTTTCAGGCCATGTGGCAGTGGCCAGTCACATGGCCAGTGCACGCGGCGTTGCCATGCAAGTTGACAGGCTTGCATGAACGAATCAGCAGACCATGCGCGAAGAGAGCATTCAGCGCTTGCTCGGCTCGTTCTAGCAAAGCTTGAGCTTGACAACTCGACAGGGAAGCTCTTCGACTGCTGCACCAGCAAGCGCAACTTCGCAAGGAAAACTTGGCCAAACAGGCTTGGCCGGGCAAGTTGCCAATCTGCTTGCTGAAGGCTGAAGCGCTTTGTGCTGTGTGGGGTTGACTGCTTGACCAGGCAGAGGCAGAGAAGCGCACCGCGGAAGAAGCCAGGCCGAAGTCGCTATCTGCTATCGTCTCAGTTTCTGGCACATCTGGGTTCCAGGCGTGCGAGGAAGTCCTGCTTCGGGAGGCTGTGCGGAGGCCTGTTCAGACTCAGGATGGCTTTTCTTTGACGGGAGAGCCATAGCACGACATAGCTTTGCGTCTAAGATGCTTTGGACTTCTTGCTGTGGGCCTGGGAGTATGCGCTGCATGTAGAACTTGGTGAGTCTTGGCAGATTTGGCAGGTGGCAAGGATACGCCCCAGTACTGGGACGAAGATGCCAAGGATGAGGTGTGTCTGCAGCTTGGGGGAATGACAACGTGTTGGCTGATTTTGATAGTCCGCAGATGCGGTGCGCAGCTGCAGACTGACTCATTTGTAAACATGCAAATGCCCGTGCCCGTGCAGGATCAAGCCGAGGCCCGTGCTACTATTACAGATGCTGCGCATGACGGGCATTTCGGAACTCTCCCTCCCTGCAAACCAAATTAGGATTGCTGCGGGTGACATTTTCAGGTCAGGCTGTGTACTACCACATCTGCTAGGGCTGCTAGGGACTGTAGAACTTGTCAAAGTGTTTCGGCAGCGCTGTACAGGAAGGTGGAAGAACCAACCGAAGGAGACGTGAGGCCCTTTGCGGTGTAGTTGCCCAAGTAAGCATGATGCAGTGCACAGAGATCCTTTCAATTAATTTCGGAGCAGCGTGCGCAGTGTGCGCATTGACCTAGAGTACACGCTCTAGTTTAGACTGGAAGGTTGTAAGCAGCAGAAGGGTTATTTGTGAAGACGTGCCAGGTGCAGAGAAAATGGCTAAGTTTCAGCAGATGCCGCAGCCCTCTGCATCAGCCCTCTGCAGGTGGACAAGGCGAAAGCGGAGAAGATCAAGACATGGACGAAGGAGAGGGTACCTGTAGCGTCTTGGAAGCTTCCTGTAAGATGGATACCCTACACCTGCTGAGGAGCACTTCGTCGCAGTAAAAGACATGAGGCTCGAGCGGAGTCTTTTTGGATTGATCAGACCTGGGACCGAGCCGGCAGATGTGCTTGTCAGGCGACGCGAGTTTGAGGCCGGCGCCTGCGATTTTGGATCAGATAGCAGATGCATCGTGTACTTGTCATTCTTAGGAATTCTGAAGGTTCGTTTTGTATGCTAAGGCAATGAGTTCCAAATTGCAAGGACTGCTTGAATTGAAAATGGGATCCGAAATCACGGGAAGTTCCCAAGTAACAATATATCACAAGCTCACGTGGCGAGGCAGAAATGGCCGAGATGGCGATTCTGACGAGCTTGACTCTGGATGTCATGAATGTAGCCATCGAACGGGGAATAACCTGGATGGTGTCTTGGGAGAATCTAGATTGTCCGAAGGAATGGGGTTTGGGGCAGGGAGAGGAATGCGATGGGAGTTGGTCTTAAGCTAAAGACGCTCTCCTGGCTTGGCAGATTGAAAATCTCTCACTTCGCAGCCCTGGCTTAGCCTCACTGCCAGGAAGAAGGCAGAGCCAAGGCACCAACATGCTTCTGACATGCTTAAGCTGCAAGGTCTTTGCTGAAGTCTCGTGAGATTTTGCGTTTTGCAGGTGCCCAAGCCTGGCCTGCCTCGCTCTTACATTGCAAAGCACTGCTCGACAAGGATTTCATACTTCATCTCGGTCTCCAGATTTAGAAAGCCATGGCATCTGTTGAACGTATGTATGGCACTGCAAAAGATGAACCCTGAAGATAGGCAAGGTGCTGCATGTGCGTGCTATCGCTGAGTCTCAGGCGCGAGCAGCTGGAAATGTTTGCCCGGACCTGACGCTGACGTTACTTACTGTTACTTGTGCTTAGCATCAGCAGGTGCTTGACAAAGAAGCCAATGATGATCAGCTGAGTCGGCCAGCACCACCCATTCTTGAGGTAGTTAACACAAGGAGATTCATGCAGCGAATGGCCGGCATCAAGGACCTTGACCTGGGTAGCGCATTGAAGCATGTCTCAGCAGACGCATGCAAGCAAGGTGCTAAGACATGCCTACGTATCTGCAGGAGATGGATGATGATGCCTTAGCCCTCTATCGAGAGCACATGCAGAAGGAGCCGCCACTTGCAGGATCAGCCTGCAGAAGCTGTTGATTTGGTGACAGGAAGCGCAGAAGAAGTCAGCCACCAGCGCATTGGAAAGACTAAAGTTTGCTTCTCATTGAAAGACTCAATTTACATAGTAGATTGCCCAAGCAGCCAAGGTCCAGTAGGGGCGCCAACAGCGTGATGCTGGTGAAGTCAGTCCGAAGTGAGAAAGGCGAGAGGAGCAGGCCAGAACGCTCTGTGAGCCGCCAGACAGCTTTGCAAGCTTGGCTCTGCCAGGATCATGGGGCGTGCTGCGACAACCCGACTGGAGGCTGCCGAACCCGTGCACCGGTCTCCCCAATAATAGCGCTGCTCTTCTCGTACTTGTAGATGTTGCAAAGGGAAGGGAAGACTCGGACGAAGCTTCGAGCGAACCCTTGCCAACCGAGCATCGGACTGGCGTTGTGATCGTGATATCTGATTTCCTGGCAGTGTTGGCGGGAGCGCCCCTGATCATGCTTCTAAGCCGCAGGAAGCACCGCAAGCGCCGGCGGAGGAGACTCCGAAGGAGGAGGAAGAAGCCGCTCGAAGTATCGGGATCCTTGGAATGAGCAATGTGCAGAGACTTTCACTGCGGTTGAAGGGGGCTCGGGGTTAGCTATGTGTTTTGCGGTTTACCGGCGAGGTGCCTGCATGCAACTGTGCAAGCCAAGGAGAGGCCTCTGACGCAGCAGAGGATGCCGACGACACCGGGCAGCCGCAGGCAAGTCAAGCTACTCGCAGCATGCAGCTACCAGCAGTATCAGGTGTGTTTTTTTGGGTTCTCCTCCATTGCTGGATCTTTGGCAGGAGGTGGCTTCAGCTCCCGACTCAGGTGCCAAGAGCGCACTCAGCGCACGTCTGGCAACAGAAGCTGACTCAGACGAGGGTGACGGAGCTTCGAGCGACTCCGGATCCAGTAGTGTCAGTAGCGACAGCGACGACAAATCCTCCAAATCCTCCAGCAAGCCTGGGTGAAACTCGCCACTGGTGCTTCTTGAGACGGCTGCCAGGGTGACCATGCCTTCAGTGGTCCATCCAGGCTACCCAAGACTCGGCCAACATCGTCTAGCTCGCTTCATGCCATCGAAAACCGTGCGCCAGACTCGGAGAGAATGTGGAGGTCGCGATGACGTCTCTCGAGGTGCCTTCAGAACATCTTTCACGCCCGTCTTGCAACATCTGCTTCAACGCTTTGCACTGGGCACGACATAGCGACAAGTACAAGATTTTCGAGTGACTCGGAGTCGCAGAGAAGTTCAGCGCCAGTGAAGTTTGCCGCCGGCGTAGGGCTTCGGCTTGATGAGGTGAAGCGTTGGGTGGCTGGAACAGTGCCCCCTTTTTACGCTGGGCGCTGCGAACAGAGAGCTTGAAGTTTGAAGCGCTTCAGCAGTGGGCCATCTTCACTGCCATAAGCTCAACACGAGCGCAGCAGGTATGTGTGAGCTCACGAACTGATTTTCAACCGTCTCAAAACATGAGCATGGTCCAAGCTTGGAGTTTGCATGACTCGTTTCTGATGACTTGCGCCTTCAAAGCATCTTCAATGAGTCCGGAGCGCTTGCCTGCCAGTTCAATATCTTGCCACATCGCATGAGACTACTTTCCGGGCTGGGGCTCGAGCCCTGAGGCTTTAGCACCAAAGGGTAAATGCAGTCCGTAGCATCATGATTCAGAGATTTTATAGATGAAGAGCTCTCGAACTGCAAGGATGGTTTAGGCTGATTCCGTGATGACCCGGCCCGGATCTTAGAGCGGCTCTGGGCCTGAACATGGTCTGAAGCTCTTTCCGCATTGAGACATGTTCTGAGCATCTTCCAAGGCCTGGGTATCGACAAGCTCGACCTGTCAAGGACAGCTGAATGTGGAAAACTTAGACTCAAATTGGCATTTCTGGTTTGGGCGGTGGAGGTGCTGGTGTGGCCCCAGCCAGACACAGCAGCCCAGAAGGAGGCTTTCTGCCAACTTTCGTGTATACTACTGGACTTGCATGCTTGTGCATTTCCCGCCAGTGGGGCCCACTTGGGTCAGGTGGACCTGCTGCCGGACTCCGAGCGTCATGAAGAACTAGCTGCAGGGAACCTGACTACAGATTTTCATTGCGCAGTTCACTGCGTGGTGCACTTTGTAAGAACGAGGCGACGAGTGTCCGAGAAGGCGACCGAAGTCCGGACACAGCACCGCAGCTGACAGCCAGGCGCTGTCGCAATATGTTGAGATGTTTGAAGACTGACGCTTTTGCGGGTTTGGCTCTGCCTCCAGGTGTCCATCTGCGACGGTCCCAGCGAAGGAGGCCAGGCG
This sequence comes from Symbiodinium pilosum, assembly GCA_905231905.1. Taxonomy (NCBI): domain Eukaryota; class Dinophyceae; order Suessiales; family Symbiodiniaceae; genus Symbiodinium; species Symbiodinium pilosum. The sequence continues at coordinate 117,941 of CAJNIZ010039446.1, read as the reverse complement.
ATACCAGGCATAGCGAGGCAAAGTGAAGCCTTACAATGCCCAATGCCCCACAGGGCGTGACGTCAGATAGACATGTCACAGCGAGGCTGAGACTTCGTTGGCAGGTGCCTTGCTGGTGGCGTATGAGGAGCCGTGAGCTAGATCTCACAGAGAGAGAAGGAGAGCCTCAGCCCGTAGCCACGTTGGCTCAGGGGGGTGTTAGCTGGGCCGGCCCCTACGAACAGCGGGGGGTGTCCCTGCTGCTTCGGGGGGTGGACGAGCCTTCATAGGAGCAAAATGTTCTCCCCTAGTGCAACATGTAGTCAAAACAGGCCGCCCTGCCTGCAGCCCAGCCGACCAAATGCAGGGACCACCCAACAAATTGCCAATATGCCCATCCGTGACGAACATTTTGGGGTGGCGGCCTGGGAGGGGGGTTAGGGCGGGTGGGCAAACCATACTTGGTTCCCCCAAGTAAGATCAGTTTGGCTGCAGGATGTGGAGACTTGCCTTTTCATCCTCCGGTGGCCGGAGGCACGCATTGCGCAGCACGGTCAATTCAACAGCCCAAAGTTGCTTGTTGCACGCTGTAGCCAGGTCCTGGCGAGGGTGGATTGCTTCGTGTGGCTTTCTCAGTTATCTCAAAAGCTTGCGGCGTATTGTTCATGGTGGAGTTGGCTGTCTTCACGCTGCGTACCGAGGACGTTTCGTATAGGGCCAGTTGGCACCGACGGATATGTCGTCCACAGCCAATCATTCAAGGCAGCAGACGACACTTCTCCAAAAACAAGATGTCATTGTCCAGCTAGGTCATGTGCAACTGGTAGGCTGGACGGTTTGCATTTTAAGCAGGGCATCTAGTGGTTTCTCCACAAGTAATATCTTTACAGCAGGGATCTTCACATTGCGGCTCTTAAATGTTTTTAATGCATGCGCGCAAGACTACATGTCCAGAAACAGCCACAGGTTGGAGTGCCAGGGTAGTGATTCAAGTCTTGTTCTGCCGTCCTGTTGCAGTTGGCCGGTAACTGGCCGGCAGGGTCAGATTTGGAGTGGGCTCGGAACTTGGAGTGAGATGTCTTACAGCGCGTACCTTGAGCGTCGGCCGACTCATGTGATCACAGCACTTTGTCAGGTACTTCGCGGGCTTCCCCTGGCAAAGCTGGCGGCAAAGAGCCCATTGGGTCTGCCCCCAGATGAAGCCGCGTGCAAGCTTTCTTCAAGTAGCTGGTTAAGCAAATGCAGACCTTGTGTATCTACAATATATGCATATACATATATATATTCATATATATATATATAATATACACATATACACAGGTTGATGCGTCAGCACACATGCACACAAACACCAAAAAAACAAAGGAAAGCTTTTGCATGCAATGTGCGCACCTTGAGCAGCTCTTAGGCTTGCGCGTTATGTTTGAGTTGTTAGCTGGAAGCCATGACGTGCCTGACGACTATCCAGGTTTGTCACACCTATTCTAACAGCTGTCAGAAAGCTAGGCCGAGACACGTCCAATTCAGCGACGTACACGCAAACCAATACCTGTTATTCGATAACTGTGGCCAGGACACAGCTCGCTTACCTGCATGAAGCTCGGGTTTGCAGGGCCTTCGATTTAGACGCAATGGCGCTGCAATGGGCGTTCCTGCAGGGCCTGGTGCTGTGAGCGGCCTGGGGACTGACCAAGAGCATACAGAAGGCTTTAAGCATGGCTTACTTGGTGAGACCATCCAGGCCCACCTTGGTGCTTGCTGGAGGCACTTACTGTTGCAGAGCGCGTAGGCCCAGCAGGCACGGGCTCTGTATCTGGCTCACAGGCGATGTCATGTTTATTGATCGCTGCAAGCCTCCGTGCGAAGCTCAGACTCCAAGATTTGTAGTGAACGAGCTGCTCGTTGCGCCATGTTGCAGGTCGTGGCTAAATGCAGATGAGATGATGAACGTCTACAGAAAGAATTGTGAAAAGGCGGGAGCTCACTGCATGACTGGGCAGGCATGGCTGCCTCCTTGCTTGAATCCTTAAGGCTTGGAGGCTTTGAAGTCGAATTGTAGGGTGTGGTCTGGACACATCTAAGCTTCCAGAGATGAGTTTCACTGCAGCCTTGGGTGGCATTCTGGTGGCATCGAAGGTGAACAACGCCACCCTAGACTTCAACCACTTCCAGCTCGTTTCTCTGTTTCGCAGTGCGGAGAAGTCGAAGTAATGTGACGACAAGCGTGTGCCCGGGCCAAGGTGGCAAGTGAAAGATGCCCAGAACGTGATTTGGAAGGGGAGAAGCGCGCTCTCCTTTACAGCCGCCGGTAGCTGCTCGCCAACATTTGCGCAGCCCTTGCACGGCCAGGCGAAACAGCGCAGATGCTGTGCAACGCAGCCAGGCAAGGCTTGATTATAGCTTCCTCTCGCCGCATTGCAACGTTGAACCTGTTTGTCAGGATAAATGTCCAAAGAAACAACATCAAAACAGCCGCCGAGTTGGCTGTGCAAGCATGGGGGCTGCGAGCTCAATTGTTGGTGCTGTTGTTTGGACTTGTTGCGACAAAGCGAAAATACTGACTAAGGCAGCACATCATGAATGGAACAGTGTGCGCTGCTCTCAGGCAGGCGTTCAAAACAGTGAAAATTATACGGCACAAAGCAATCCGATCAGAGTTGTGGCACAGGCCGACTGCCGCAAGGCTGGGTTACAAGTCATAAGTGGGCTAGCTATAGCCATATCCTTGTAGAAAGTATCAGAATTGCCTAGCATCAACCTCAGGACAAGTGAGACCCCCCCCCCAGTCTCTTTGGCATTCGTAATCCCTTCCGCCGGATACCAGCACCCACCGGGTAAGTTTTCCTCACAAGAGTTCATGCATCTCTTGGTGACATCTGTAGCATTGGGGAGGCAGATGTGCGAAATTAGTGCGAAGAGATGACTTAGGCTGCCCTCTGCCTCACGCGCCCTTCTGCCTGGACACCCGCGCTTCCGCCACATCCTTTGCAGCGCTGGCCTCGGCAAGGTTTTCAACCGCCTTCCATTTTGGGAGGTGTCGATTTTGAGGAATTCGTGATCTACTGGGGGGGACATTCATTGGTTCGGGAGGTTTGGGAGATTTTTGTTTTTTTTTGGCTTGGGGCTTTGGTGCTAAAACGTCGCGTCAAGAGCGCTGACTCAGGGACTTGGGTTTAGAGACAACAACAAGAGACTACGCTTTGACAAAGTTGACTGAAGTGCGCAACAAACCTAATGTCGAGGACCCAGGCCTCGCGCTGAAGCAGCGGCGGTCTTTACTGCTGAGCAAAACTTAATAGGGACTACAGAGAATTGAAAGCGATTGCATCGATACTGATATACGCGCCAGTGTCATGAGCCTCCAAGGCAATCAATTTTTGGGTATAAAGCCTTTAACAAAGCCAAGCTAGCACGGCATGAAGACACTTGCAACACCGCCTCTGCTAGAGGCCTTGTGTATGGCAGTTTCAGGCTTGCGCATGTCATATGGTGGCAACACGATTGCCAGACAGATCTGGCAGAATGGAACCTAGGTGTACGGACTGTTTGGCTGGATGATCGTGATGTTTCTGGGCTCGCTTTTCGCGTGCTGCCCTTGAGATATTCCGGGAGGGGACTAGTAACTAGCGCACCCGGAGCTCAGAATGCAGGCAGACCTGAAGAGCCAGTTCAAGGGGAGACTCTCACGCGCAATCCAGTATCATGTGCACAGCTGCACAGTGCCCAGGTCGATTTTCTTACGACCTCCCAAAGAGGAGGACAAGGTAAAGTCTCAACCCAGCCCTTGGTGTTGCAGCATTTCCTAGCTGTTGTTTGCGGATGCAGCTGTTCCAGCTCCTGGACAGAGATCAGCTGTTCCTTGATCTTTGTCCACCGTTTTGCATTCAGTCTTTAATCACCTCTATCAGCCTTTTAACGTCCGACATCAGAAACCTCACGCACGGACAAGGAAGGACGTACTGGCACTGATGATGAGCAATGAGAAGCCACCTTCAAGACCTGCCGAGCTGCATGTGGGGCCATGGGCATAGCACTTTCCCGGCAATCCCGGCCGCTGAGTGTTGCGCTGGTGCTTTTGGGTGCTATCTTCTGGAACAAGTACCGTTCCAGGCCTGGCGAAGTGTGTTTGAAGGATGCTTAGAGCTTCTTGAGTGGTTTTGCGAGAGACTGCCAAGCAATTTGAAGGCGCGATGCACTTGCAGCGCAGGAAGCAGGCAGCTGACAAGTGGAGTGTATATACGGTATTTTTGCTTATGATGGGTTCGGGGTGTGTAATGCCATACTTGTATGCACTCCAACTTGACCCGGAAGGACAGCCCACGCAGATCGCGAGCAGCTCGCATCCTGATGCGAAGGTACTTGTAGTGTGGAGTGTCATGCGTGGAGGTTTGTAAATAAAATTATATAACAAGTTTATGGAGAAGATTGTGTAGCTGTGCATTGCAGTCACCTTCTGCAGCCATCTCAAGAAGGCGATTATTGCCTACGCACAGCTGCTTGTCATGAGACTTGTTGAAAGGCCAAAAGACAGGCTGGTTCTGCAGTTGCTTCGCCAGAGCCTCAGAATTCGTTCCAGATCTGTGTAATACTCATACTAGAAGTACAGACGTCGTATTTGGTTGTGGGACGTGATGGGTGGCTAGAGCGCATCTGCAGGGCCCCCTCCCTTCCGGCAAAGCCATCGCTGGCGCCTGAGTATAATGTCTACCGGATTCTACCGGCATCCAGAGCTGCCTAGCTTTCCAGGCGGCCGGTTCCGCGACCTCGATGGTGCAGACCTGCGATGGCCGAGATTTACATCTGCCTGGACGGGCTTAAAGCGCATGCCAACATGCTGGTTGGGAGTGTCAGCTGCTTTGACTCAGGACTTCGAGTGGACATGCGATGACGGTGAGGATCGTCAAGCCGATTCCTGAGACACGGTTGATCTGTGCCAGAATCTTGGCCTTATGCGTCACTCGCTCAAGTTGCCTCGTCAGGTCCACAGCGATGACGTGGAAATCATTGAGTTTTCGTACGTCATCTATGATGCCAAGGAGAGGTTCTCTGCAGGCATGCTTTCATGGATTGTCCGCACAAACTGGGAGGCTGAAAAGATGGTGAAGAAAGGGCAGCATTTCTGCAAGAATCAAAGGACCATTGGAGAATCAATGGCATTTTTCATGCAAGCATCTCGCATCGCCCCTTCAGACCTGAGCATGCGTCAACAGAGCAGTGGCACCTGTGTATTTGCCATTGGTGAAGCAGCAAGCCTTGCCAGAAGGAAGTTGCAGACAGGCCTTGTATGCACTGGGTGGCAAAAGAAGGGCTCATCGAGTCTTAGCATAGTCTGATGCGCAAAGAAGTGCCTCAGTTTGCTATTGTTCCAGGAGGGTCGAAGTGAAGCCTTTCTGCCAGCGGATGTGTCCAGACATCTCGCATGGA
>CAJNIZ010039446.1:72845-111351 GCA_905231905.1 Symbiodinium pilosum | reverse complement strand
CGAGAGTAGACCTCCTTGGAGGCCGTGCTGCGCCGTCACTCATGGAAGCGCAGATCTGGAATTGATTTTGCCGATGCACTGCAAGGCCACAGGGAGGGCACTTTACCCGGCTATGCGTTCATGCATAGCAGCTTGAGCTCTACATGTCGTTGACATCATGAAGCCAACAGGTATTCTTTGGGTCGAACTTTCCTTTAAGGGCTTCCAGGTCTAAGCTAGAGATTGAGGGCTTGTGCTGGGGAGGGGGGTCGCGGAGCTGCAAACCTGAAATGCTTGAGATCTCGGCGTATTTCTGCCAGCTGCCACATCTCGACGTTGCAAGCATACGTGAAGCTTTCCCCACCCCACCCTGGAAGTTCCCCACGCCCCATCACATCTTGGAATATGCTGACACGTTTCAGACACAAGCAGGTTGTGCAAGTACGCTTCCAATCATTCAGTTCTCTGGCGCTGATCAAGATTCATTATCCCATGACTTGCGCGAAAGCTCGGCAGAATTCATTGGCGTGACTGGCATTATGTTGTAGCCCTTATAGGATGTAGAGGCGGGGGAAATGATCAGTCCGAGTTGAACGTTGGTATTTCAATTGCCCACTAGCTTTCGTCCGCCATGCGCTCAAGCATCAGATGAAAAGCATTTGGCACAGGCATTGGGGCTGGAAGTGCCCGAGGTCCTCAAGCGCCTCAGTTGCAATTTCACGAATCCGACCGCGCTTGCTGGAGCTCACAGCTTTATTCCAAGGTCCTATGCAGATTTGCGCCTTGCTGCCCAAAGGCAAGTTGTTGCAAGTGGGCAGAAAGGCCGGAAAGGGCTTGAAGTCTCACTTCACACGCAGGCTTACATGTACTTGTCCAATTACCCTGCAGGTGTTCGTGCCTCGAGTTTGCGGGAAATATGCGAATCACTGCAAGTGGAGATGGTGGGAACAGAGCACTGTGGCCTAGATGACTCCTACATGGTCCTGCTGCTAGACTTCATCAGGACGACCTTAGGCACCCAAAGGCACCTAAGGCAAGACCTTGCCTTCAACCACCAAGGTTGGCGCTGCAGCAACTACTGAAACTGGGCACGCCGCTGCATCCCATAAACTTCATCATTGCTCCTTGGCCTGAGGAGGTTGTGGTTTTTCTTTCAGCCAGAATACACAGATAGTAGTCAAGCGATACTATGGGGCTTTGTCAAAACTGGGCAGAAATTGACATTCCATGTACCATGATGATGTTCTCAAACCTGCATGAGCTATTGCTTTGTTCCATCGCATGCCCATGGTACGTTGAATCCAGCTCAAGCAATTTGCATGCAAGTGTAGTGGTAGTCTCTTCATCTTGGCTATCTTTCAGCCCAGCATTCTGATGAACGGCGGCTTGATCTTGACTTCCAGCAGGAAACGCTGAATACGAGCGCGTGCGAGCCGTTGTGCGCACATCAGACGCGAGGGCATCCCTGAGCCGAAGCCCTGAAACGACCCCTTTGACAACTCAGCATAGTTAGGAATTTCTGCAGCCTCAACCAAGGAGAGCGAGGCTTTCTTATCTGGTGAGAGACAGGACACTGGCCTGATCATTTAGAAATTATATGTTACGGATGCTTCTTCACCAGAAACGAGCGATCGAAGCCATTGACCCATCTGCAAATTTCTGGATTTCTGCAAGCAGAGCCTGGAAGCCCAAGCTTGCGCACCTGCTCCAGCCTCTGGACTTAGAAACAAATCGGGCTGGTTCTCCATGGTTTTCACCATGTTCACTGCACAGGACTCACGGCTCTGCTTGGACGGGCTTCCTTTCCATGCGCTCTCTGCTGCAACTCGGTCTACCCCGGATGAGAGTGAGCAAGGTGCCACTTGATGGACAGATCGTATCATTCTTATCTTAGGATGTGTCAGCATGGATGGAGAAGTACCTGGATGAGGTGCGGCTGGGTTGGGGACATCATGGAGACATTGCTAATGGTCACTGCTCCATCTGAAGGCAACGGTCAGGAAGAGCCTGTTGTACCTGGCCGCCGCCCCACCTGAATCTGACCTTTGAGATTTGTTCCCGCAGTAGCTCGACTGAGGTCATCGGTACTGACGGCCGAGCTACTGGAAGAGCAGTGATCAATTTCCTGGAGGGTTGGGAGGCAGTGCCCAACTGATACAGCCAAACCTTTGGAGCCAGCGTAGCGCTCCTTCCAGCAATCCTCCAGCTTACGTCTTTGCTTGCCTGCGAAGGCAGCGGCGAGATCCCTGCAACGCCTTTCAGGCATTTTTAGTGAAGTGAGATGAGACCTGCCTCTTTGCCTTGTGGCTAGCGCGTGTGGTGCAGGAGGGAAGCTGATGGTTTGTGCTTCAAGCGATGAACACCGCTACTCCGAGTCTTGGCAACGAACACTTGGCAAGTTGTAAGGGCTGTGACGCAACACTATGTGCTAAGTGGCGTCATGGTTGGAAAAACCCGGTTTCAGCCACCAGGCCCTCGAATCAGCCACCAGAAGGCCCGAATCAGCCACCACGGAAGCCGAATCAGCCACCAGGGAGCCACCAGCCGGAGACGCGAACACGCCACGCGAGTCCAAAAGCGACGACAGTTCTGCGTTTCGCGGCCAGGACCTGCCCGACTGCTGAGACTGTTAACACTTTTGAGACGCGAAGACGCCGTGCGAGTCCAAAAGCGATGACAGTTCTGCGTTTCGCGAACAGGACCTTCCCGATCTGAGACTGTTGACACTTTTGAGACGCGAAGACGCAACGCGAGTCCAAAAGCGATGACAGTTCTGCGTTTCACGACCAGGACCTCCTGAGACTGTTAACACATTCGAGACGCGAAGACGCCGTGCGAGTCCAAAAGCGACGACAGTTCTGCGTTTCGCCCGATCCCTGACACTTTTGAGACGCGAAGACGCTACGCGTTTGGTTGGGTAGATTGGCTTCGTAGAATTCCTGGGATTGGTGGGGTTGGTGGCGTTGCCTGCGTCGGCTATTTCACAAGAGTACAGCTGATTTGGTCAGGTTGCTTAGATAGGCTGGGTCGCTTGCGGCATGGATTGATGTGGTCGGCTGCGTCGTGTCAGTTGCGCCCTGGGCAAGGCCACGTCCAGGGACACCATGCGGGTGGGGATACTGAAATTCCTGGAATTTACCGAGAAGGTCGTCCATAGCAGGAGTTGGGCTAGGTTTGAGTCAGCGGGGCAGGGTGGGAGGTTTCCGTTAGGTGGGTTGCATTGGTTGGATTGGTTGGGTTGGTTGGGTTGGTTGGCTTGGTTGGCTTGGTTGGGCTTCCCGTGTCTGTTGGTTGCTTGCTTGGTAGGCTTGCTTTGGTTAGTTGGCTTGACTGGCTTGCTTAGGAATCTTGGGTTGGTTGGTTGGGTTGGTACCCGGCCTTGGTTGGGTTAGTATATAGGTTTAGTTGGAAATCACTTGCTTTGCTGCAAATGATTTCGTGGAGCAAATTGGGTTAGAGAACTGGCTTGGATGGGTTGGGTGGGTTGGGGCGGTTGGGTTGTGTGGGTTGGTTTGGTGGGTTGGGTTGGTTGGGTGGGTTGGGCTACCTGTCTCCGGCGGGTCGGTTGGGTGGGTTGGATTGGTTGGGTTGGTTGGGTGGCTTCCTTGGGTCACTTGCTTGTTTGGGTGGCTTCGGTAGCTTGGGTTCATGGCGTTGGTTGGTTTGGTGGGGTTGGTTGGGTTGATTGGGTGGGTTGGGTTGGTTGGGTGGGTTGGGTTGCTTGGGCTACCTGACTCGGGTGGGTCGGTTGGGTGGCTTCAGTTGATTACGTTGGCGAGGTCTCTTACCTGACTTGCTTGTTTGGGTGGCGTGGGTAGCTTGGGTTAATGGGGTTGCTTGGTTTGTTGGGGTTGGTTGGGTTGGTTGGCTCGTTGGATTGGTTGGGTTGGTTGGTTGGTACGGGGTTGCTTGGGCTACCTGCCTGGGGTGGGGTGGTTGGGTGGGTTGGGTTGGTTAGGTTGGAGGGCTTCCTTGGGCGACTTGCTTCTTTGGGTGGCGTGGGTAGCTTGGGCTTATTTGGGTTGGGTTGGTTGGGTTGGTTGGCTCGTTGGGTTGTTTGGGTTGGTTGGTTGGTACGGGGTTGGTTGGTTGGTACGGGGTTGCTTGGTTGGTACGGGGTTGCTTGGGCTGCCTGCCTGGGGTGGGGCGGTTGGGTGGGTTGGGTTGGTTAGGTTGGAGGGCTTCCTTGAACGACTTGCTTCTTTGGACAACTTGGACAGCTTGGGTTCGTGGCGTCGGTTGGTTTGGTGGGGCTGGTTGGGTGGGTTGGGTTGCTTGGGTTGCTTGGGTTGCTTGGGTTGGAACGGGGAGCTGAGACGTGGCGGCCGGCGCGGTCTGGTTCCTAGGTTCGCTGGCCGATTCGGGCTTCCTGGTGGCCGATTCGGGCTTCCTGGTGCGCCGATTCGGGCCTGTTTGGTGGCCGATTCGGGCTGCACCCGTCATGGTTTCGAAAGCCGACCCCTCAGCCGCAAGGAGCGTTTGATCCTTGCACGACCGCTCAGAGAAGATGAGCTTCGTCTTGACATCCGGGAGCAGCTACCAGCTGTAGAGGATGCTTGCCCAGCTCTTGCGCAAGGAGCCAAGGCATTCAAGGCACCCTGATACGCACACTGATCGTTGACACGGCCTTGCCCAGGCCTTTTCCCAGAGCGTCAAGTGACCTGAGAAGAGGCATGGGATTGTCCTGAAGGCATTAGGGTGCTGAGTTGCAAGAAGTGCCAGGCAAGAAGTATTGCTTTGCATTCCAGGAGGCAGGTGCGAGCTGCATAACGAGTCAAAGGAAGGGTCCCTTGAAACAGGATCGCTGCAAGAACGGAGAAACCTGCCGCTACGTGCACGAGAAAGCTCCAGGCCCTCGGCTTGCGTGACGGCACTTTTCAGCGTGCTAGCAAGCTCGGCTGATGTGGAAGGTGGCGCGATCAAGTTCAACACCAGGTACTGCTTTGAATTCCAGAAAGGTACCTGTAAGCGGCAGCACTGCCCGTACAAGCAACCAGCCTGCATGCTTGTTTTGTCAACGTTTTGTCCATCCTAGATTTGCGCCAGAGCTGATGGTGAGTGTGCATGTTTTTGTCAGGCACCAGCTGCAGAACGGACGGAGCTAGACGATGGGCCCTATCTGAGCTCCAAAGGCTGAGCGACATGTTACAGCGTCTACGTCGTTTCAGGTTCTTGGGCAGTTTCGGACAGGATCCGAGACCTTACTCGAGCGTGGAGACGCACGGCAGGCAGAGGTGCCCTGAAGCAGGCTCCGGGGACACGATCGACAGGGCTCCAGCTCGATGGTCTTCACATCGTAGAGGGAGGCTTCCCAGCTGAGCCCGGGAGCGTGTGACTGACCACAACCTGCCTGTGCGGGGACCAAAGACACTACTCTCTGAGCTCTGTGTGAATTCATCCAACACGATGTATCCAATTGCGCATGCTAGCTTTAGCCGTGCCCCATGCGCAGAAAGATGGTGCGACTTTAGAAGCCACGCCTCCGATGGGGACAGCGCGATGCCTAGCGGCGTGCCATGGCCACAGGAGCGCTGAATGTCAAATCAAAAAGTGAGGTCCAGCCAGCTGCAACTCCTGCTGGGAAACTGAAGAGCGATCTGAAGGCCAGTTCTGGCCAATCTTTTCCTCAAGGTTGTAGACCATGATGTCGGTGGTAACCGGTTGTCCAAAGTCAACCGCTGGCCTGAATACTTGGCATGGCACAAGCACCATATGCAGACATAGCCAGCGCAAGGCCATCTTCGACGCAAACTCGCTCAGCGTCGGCACCCCATGGAAGCAGTGACCGCTGTGACTGACTCGACAGTGCCTGTAAGGTGCTTCCTGGCGCACCCGAGTGCTGACCTCGGCCAATGAAAGCCTTACGAACTGCTTGAAGCCAAGAGTTCTAACGATAGAAGGACTCTTCAGGTTTCGGCTGTCTGCCTCGAGCCTTTTCAGCGCCCTGCAGCCTGCATTTGACTTCCAGGCTTGGCCCAGGCATGCCGAGAGTCCACACTGTCGGCCACTGCTTCAGATTTTGGCTCTTGGCAGGAACACAGCGTGATGAACCAGTTCGAGCACCTGCTGTCTCTTTTGCAATCTCATTGTGCTTTGGCCAGAACCTCAGACTGCGGGCCCTCGGTCTACTTCACAGAATACTGGCACCCAAGTAGACGAATAAGGCAGTAAGAATTTAGTGAGCGCAGCCATGAGCAAATTAGAGAGCATTAGAGAGCGGCCACATCGTCTGTCCAGGCAATCAGAAAATTTGAGAGGAAATAGACAAAATTAGAGAGGAAGAGGGAGTGATAGGAAGTCCAAGTGAAGAAACGCCGTTCAAAACAGAAAGGACTCAGAGACAAATCAGAAAGGAAATTGTAAGCAGAGAGAGAGAAAGTGTTGCAATTCAGCCAGCAGTTCACCTTCTACACCACCTTCTAGTCCTCCACTATGCAGAGCTACCCTCTGCAGGAGTTGACGCAGTTTCTTTGGTTGGGCAACGTTTGCATAGCTATTCTCAAATCAAGTACTACCCTGAGCAGGATTATTCCTCTGCTTAGGTTTCTGTTTACCTTGTTCCACATGTACGCTATGTCGATACGGCCGGGGGCACACCGTCTCACACGACACCACGAGACGAGACTACGACGGGGGGGGGGGGGCCCAAGGGCCGGTGATTTGTCACCATCCCCTTTTCCAAAGCCAAAGCCAATTACCTTATGGCAACAGTGAGCTAGGATGCATTGCCTTTCATCAAACACCAGCACGGTTTCAAGGGATAGTTTTTCCTTGTCGACATGAGCCAGCACGCAGGGGAATCCAATGAATCACCAGTGTAGCGCTAGGAAACTGCTAGGCCAGCGCTAGAGCCGACGTTTTTTAGAGCATCTCGATTGATCACATCTTGGAGGGATGGATGAGTTGCAGCAATTGCTATAGCGCCGTAAATGATTGAGAACGAATGGCAAAACAAGCCCCGCGCTAGAAGCATTCTGCAAATCCGACAGTTCCAACAGGAACGTGATGCGAAATCCGCGTGACCCGGGAGTGCCGCAGTAGTTCCAGGTGGCCGACCGGTCTGTGCAGGAAGAGGAAAAGGCGGGCTCGGAGTGGATGCAGGACATGTTGAGGATCACTTCAGGAGCATTCAGGTTTGTAGCAAGGTGGGGACTTCATCTAGCACAGCTCCCGCAGGTAGATGAAAGCACGCTGCTTACCTCAGCGCTGGGGGAGCTTCACACAGAGATACTGCAGGTGCCCTGGGAGGTGGTATCTGTGTTGGATTGCGTTTGGATGCTTTCAAGGGCAGATGCAATCTCTGCAGGGATTCCATGTGTGGCGCAGCATTCACTGCGACTCCGATGAGCTCGACATGCCGGAGAGATCAAAGGCCTTTGGCTGCCTCAATTGCCTCCGAGCACGTGATGAGTGTTCCTCACGAGGGCCAGCTCCCTCGTCTAGCCGGAGTGCAGTGGGATCATTTGCGAGAGCCCTGACATCTTCATGCAAGCACGTGAAGCACTCCATGTGAGCGCAGGGCAGTTGCGATCTACGGTGGCAAGGCTGACGAAGCTGCGGAAGCATCAAGGCAAGGCTGCAACAAACAAGTTAATGAGCCTGAACCGTCGCCTCCAGCGGTGCAATTTATATTGAAGAGGCGCTACTTAGGATTCGCGTTTGCAGTTTCATCCAGGCAGCTCGCAGAGATAACGGCATATCTGTGAGTAGCCCAGAAGTCAGGACAAAATGCCCGAAGCAATCTCGATGCAAGATCCCTTACTTTCGCCTAGGCTGGTATGGGGCGAAAGCGGCAACGTTCGCTTCATGCCCGAGGTGCACCAGTCTGCACCAGTTGTTTGCATCAGTTTCCATGGCGAGTTGGGTTGAACCAGGTAGTTTACTTTCTGACGGAAATGGTCCTGGGCGCTGCTCCGATGACAGCTGACGATCTGTACGGGGGTCCAAGGTAGCTAAGAGCCCAAATCTATGGATCTCAGCTCTGACCTCGCTCTGGGCTCTGCAGGCCAGCTTCTGCAGGCGGCTATCAGAGCGGAAGATTCCTGGCCAAGGTGGCTCCTCCTTAGCCAAAGTAGCAAACGGACAATGATTGATCAGCCTCTTCGTGGCTGCCAGATCATTCGGCCAATCTACACGGTTGTGTTTGAGGAGTGGTGACCTGCGGCGCATAAAGGTTGCTCGCTCAAGGTGCTGTAGAGCTTGCATGCTTGACATTTCTTAGACTGCTGAGCAGAGGGGACTAGGTAAAGATCTTGCAGGTATGACCGGGTGGACAAAAACGGTCACAAAGACAAAAAGATCCTGCGTCAGGCGCCCTTCCAATTCCCATCTGTGTTACCAGGAATGTCAGCAGACTTGAGTGGAGCTAGTCCGGCCAGGGATATGAGGCGTTCTTGCCTGCAGATGTTGCTAACTATGATGCATGAAGCCCAGCCGTATTGACGACCATGCGGAATGAATCCCAAGACTGCTGGCTGAGGACTGGAATGAGCTCTTTTGTGATCCTAAAAGGCTTTACGATGCGATGGTTTTGGAGGACACGGAACTGTAGGCGGATGACCGACAGGAAGATCCTCCTGTCCTTGACCTACGTGTGCCTGCATGCGACATTGTCTAAGATACTTAGCTTGTACAAGATTCGGAGGCGAGCGACGCATTGAGAGACTACCGCAAATCTGGACAGGACGGCAACCCCTTCTTCGACTTGACGCATGAGGAGCGTTTTGCACATCTGCACAGGGTTGCCGGCGGCCCAGAGTGGATTTTGGAATGGCATTCATGCCGCGAGCAGTCTATCGTAGCCTGAGATGTGAGACCGGCTGACCTGTGCAAGGCCTGGGACTCAACCCTGAACCGCTACGAGGTCAAGACCCATCGCGAGGCCGAAAAGCATGTCACGGCTGTTTTGGCTTGTAAGAAACTCATCTTGGTATGCTACTTCAAGGTCACTCAGGAAGGTTTCTCTTTTTTGGTCTGTCACTTCTGTTTCGCAAGCACCTTGGTCCCCAAAAACAACCAGCACAGTGCAAGGAGTGCAGAGAATACCTGTTGCTGTTCGATGCTGTTCGTGTCTTTTGCCCGGATGCAACCACGGAGGTGCACTCGCTCTGGGGATTCCTCGCATCTACGCACAGAGTGTGGCTTGTGAGTCTTTGGCATGATTGACTCGAGTTGGCCTGTTCTCTGAACATACTTCTGATTTCATGGCCAGGCACATGCTGCTGTTTGCGTTTGGTCTGACCCTCACGCCTGCATCTCAGAGCTCCAAACAGGGCGTAGATGTGCTTCTAGATATGTGACTCAAAGGATATCGGACCCAGAACATATTGACTTCGGCCACGCTCTGCTGGCGTCATTGCCATGGCCAGTTCGATTATCTTTGTCTCCGGATGCGATCCAGTCTGATACGATGTGATACGGCCAGATAAGCTTGGAAGCTTGGCCAGGTTGCGCTGTTGGGGAACAGCTTCCCAGTGCGGCTTGCCGCTGTGGGCCTTATCGTGCAATGAACTTGGAGTCTTCCTTGCTTTGGGAAGATTCGCGTGATCTATGTCAATGCTGTACTGCTGAGGCCTTTGCATGCCATTCTTTGGGGCTTTGCTCGGTATGAGACAACTGCCAGAGCTGTCTGCAAAAGGCACGGTGACCAAGTAGAGCGCGCCATGCGGCACTCAGTAAACCTGCCAGGATACACGGACCAACCTGCTGGCTGGCCGGCACCCAGCCAAGCTTTGCTGCACTATGTTTGATGGCCACAGGTGACGGCTACGGAGCGTGTACCAAGGTCTTGGTCGCGCCCTTCTTTGGGGTTCGCGGGGCCCCTATGCGCCATGATGACTCAGAAGTAGAGACAAGCAAATTCTCAAAACAGGCTGTTGTAAACACCGATTGAATTTCTGCGCCCTGTCTGTCCGGCTGGCCTCGCGATGAATCATGCAGAGCTTTGATACTTGAGCACAAGCTGTTCCTGACTTCAAACACCAAAACGCAAAGGTATACCTGCGTTGCTGAGCAGACTTCAGGCCCATTGCTACCTACACGGCTTTGCGCTACGTGGAGCTGCAGGACTGTCAAAGTCATGTTTGATTAACATGCGGCAAATGCAAGTAGACGCTGATGTGCAGTTCTCGCGAGGGTGTGAAGATGTCAGAAAGCACAGACCTGCAGAAGGGGATGGTGCCGGCCCAAATTCTGCTGAGTGCCGGTACAGTACGGTCTGCTTGCAGTGCAGGTGCTCGCGGCACACGCGCTTCTTTCTGTCTCGGCCTCTGTCTTGACCTGCGTAGCTTCTGTTAACGAAATTTAACGGCCTGAGGTGCTCGGTCTAGTGGCACATCTTTTCTTCCCAGATCGGCAGGCGACCCGGTCTATGGGTAGCCTCCTGAGCCTGTCAAGCAAGATTCAAGATCTGCCCTATCTTCAGCATGTCATGGCTCAAGTCACAACACTAAGGAACCTGCAAGAACATGCATAGCTGCATGGCTAGTTGTACGCACATTTGCTCAGTCATGAAGATGGAGGCTTAAAAGCCAGTGATGCAATTGCGTCACCACATAGAACTGGGCAGTGCTGCCAACCTGATGACTGTGTCACATTTGGCAGGCTGGCAGAAGCCCAGACTTCGTCACGGATCTTTTGCCGTCGTGGTCAATCCTGAAGAGACAGTTCTAGGTTCAATGCAAAAGGAACTGAAGGATGAAGGAATCGACATCAAGGACGCTGAGAGAGCAGCGCAGGATGCGGAGAAAGCTGAGCTGAAAGAGCTCAACCTCAAGGAGCTGCAGGAGCTGAAGCAAGAGCCGCAAGATCCGAATCGCCACGAGTTCGTGGTTCCAAGGATACCGAAGAAAACCACAGCACTGAAGGATGAAGAGCCCAGGGCTGCAGAGAGATCTGAGGAAAACCCTCCAAATGGGCCACCAGCTCCACTGCCAGGCCCACTTCCAGGCCCTCCACTGGACCTAGAGGCACCTGAGCCCTATGACGAAGGCTATGAAGAAGGCTATGAAGAAGTGCCTCTTCTAGACCAGGACTTGGAGAAAGCAGACATAAGATACGACTCCAAGGTGGATCCGCAGCTCAATCGCATAGCCGACCAGGTCAATGCCAAGATAGATATGGTGGAGGAGAGACTGCTTGGCAATCGCCTCCAAAACTTGGTGGTTCCCTTTCCGGCTTCCGATGCATCTCGTGATGCCAGCAGTGTCCATGTCTTCCTTGGCAATCCTTCCACTACAACTCCAGATGTTGGAACGCCACTCGACGAAGTTAACCAGCTGCTGCAGAAAGCTGACAGCATTGAGAAGGGGCTGGTTGCGACCTCCAACCTTCAGATGCAAGGCGTCGCTCCGATAGGACTTTGCGCAGGCCTTCTAATGGCTGGTCACAGTTCGTTCATATATCGGTCACAGATGAGAATCATCAGAACTGCTGGCTTCCTTTGAGCCAGCCGGCGGAAAAGGAGCGGGGCACGCAGCGCGCTGCTGCCTTTGCCTGAGCTCTTGGGCTTCAATGCAAGCCCGCCCAAAGGGTTGTGCATGGCTGGCAGGAAAAGGGAGATTTTCAAACCATGGGCCTTCATGTATCCATGGTGCTTAGTATCATGGTGCCTTCTGGGTACCATCCGAGGACGTTTGACAGGCTCTTCCCCCAGACGCCAGGGCATCCATGTGGATGCCTGAGATTTTGACGGCTGCCGTGACACTGACATACGGAATCTTGCCGTAGCATTATGGAGGGCCTGTCCAACCATTGTTCTCGTTTGGATCGTGGGCTCAAGTGGATTCTAAACTCTGAAGCAGACCTGTAATCCACCATGGCAGAGAAGCAATGTTTGGAAGCTCTCAGCTGGCCACTTCATTTCCAAAGGTACTGCAATCGATACGTGTTGTCCAATTAAAATGCTTCCCATTCCCGAAGAACTTGCAAGCAACACGTGCTCCAGTCTGTGACGTCGACGTTTGTTAGTTGCATCACTGATCGTGATTATTGCTTGTTGAAGCAGACAGGCCTTCGTATGAATCGATTGACCAAGCTTTGAGGCCTGCTTGTTGTGCGCTACGCTTTCTGGTTCTTCGCCCGGGCCTTGAACTTGAGGAGCCAAGGATTGCAGCAATTGGCATGACCTGTTAGGTGTTTGCAACCAAGTTTCTGGTGAGCCATCCGCTCGGAGAGGTGATAGCACGAAGTTTAGAGGCATGGAGCATGTTTCAAGGCTTTTCGATCTTCGCCTCTGTTTACCACTTAATGTCCCAAGCTCGGAATCACGTGCGGTCGTTCCATAAATCCAGTAGCCTTACCATAGCCATTATCTGCATGTAACTCAGTGGCTGAAGATCATCAAGGTAACTCCGTCCATGTCATTCTCAGGCACAGGGACTTGCAAATCATCATGCTGGGCCAGCAGAGTGTCACGGAGATGAGATATTCATGGAGCAGCGGCGTGCTCAGGCAAGACTGTGTCAACTAGGATGGCAGTCTCAAAGTCTGGCAGGTGTGGATTGGGGGAAGGATGTGCTGGAGTGGGCCTTGTTGTGCCCTGGCCGATGATGCCCGTAAGGACTCACAACGAGCATTCTAGGAATGCTTGCCCAACTAAGGTGGTTCACGACAGGCTTTCTGTTCTGCGCAGACACAGGGTGGGCATGTTTGGCTGAACATGAGTGGGGCCGCCGTCTTGTGTGGAAAAGGATGTGGTTCACGCTTGGCTGCACTTTCCTCGGCGTGGGCACCTACTTTGTCCAACGTTCGCTGGGCGCCCGATGAGAAGCTGTACCGCTGACTAAGTTGCTATGGTTAGACATTAGTAGCAGCTACTAGCAAGTCAAGATAGACAAGTCTTTGCCAAAAGCTTCGAGGTGCGAAGTTGGTGCCTTCTGCATGGAGGAGATATGATCCTTCTAGCTTGAACCTGCAGCCTGACTTGTAGATTCCTGCGCACTCCTCGGCAGGGCAGATTCCACCAAATGACGCCAATGACGCCAAGTCATAGAGCCACTAAGGGCCTGTCTGCTTTGCTCCAGGACGCTGTGGCCAAAATTCCTGCAAGGATGTCTGAGAAGGTGGGGCGACCCAGCTTAGGCATACAGATCGGATGCCTTGGGGCTTCTTATCCTGAGGTGTTCTTCTTTAACTTTGACAAGAACCGCGTGAAGCTTGCACGAGCACGGCCCACAAAACAAGCAGCACCTGAAGCAAATGGAGCTCGTGAGAGCTGAGGGCCAGGAGATGGCACGCGAGTTCCCGTTTGTCTGGGACCGCATCCTGGAGTGAGGGCCCCACTCGTGTTCAATTGAAGAGGTATAGTATAGACTAGCAGGAAGCACCTGCAAAAAAACCTTGATGGGCTCTGCTTGAACACTTGGGACAGCCATGCAAGATGCATTGTCATCTCTTGTTACCTCGAATGTTGCCAAGCTTGGAAGGTACATGAGATACGAAGACAAAGTCGGAGATCAATTCATGAAAGATCAGGCGCGAAACGTGGAGTGTGTTGAAGTCACCTCCCACCAAAACAGATTCAGTCAAACGACAACGTTGCTTGCAGTCCTTCATGACAAAGTCGAACCGCGGTATGGAATGGAAAAGCCTCCGCGAGCCGGTACGGCCGAACCTGCTCTGGCCTCAGTCCTCCATTTTTCAGCAGTTTTCATGATTTTTCATCATTCCATAATATGTCCGTGTACCTTTCGGAAATCTATGAAAACTGGTGAAAACAAGAAAGATATTAGAAAAAATGAAAACTAATCCTGACCGACTCTGACGAAATCTAGGATGGAAATTGATGAAACACTGTAAAATTGATGAAAGTGATGAAGCATGCTGAAGCATGGTGAATGAATTATGATCAAACGTGGTGAAAGAATCAAAACGTGTGAAAAAAATGATGAGTTGTTGAAAACTATGAACATGATGAAGCACGATCGAAGCTACTGAGAAGTGACAAAGGTCAGGGAATGTGATGAAAATGATGAGAAAATGTGAGAAGTATGACAACTGATAAAATGATGAAAACGATTGGGAAGTATGATGAACAAAATGGTCAACATGATGAACACGCGAAAATCATAAAACCATTAAAGCTCATGAAGCATGATGGAAATTAAATTATGCAAAATAATGCAGAATAATGGAGTTGATGAGATGTTGTTCGTTCTGTTGTCGTTCTGTATTGATATCAAAGCTGCGCCTAAGACTCATGTTCTAATATTCGTCCAGGTTTTGCAAATGGGGGGATGCGCCTCTCCTTCCCCCCACAGGCACACACGCCTCTGTCATCATACTGCAGTGCTTTTTTCACAATTGGTCCTCGTTATGGATCGCTGGTCGACATGTTTCACCATGTTTGGTGAAATTGTACTATTTCTCCTCGTATTCCATAACTTTTCAGTATTTGCGTCTTTTGCATATTTCTGATGGTTCTGGTTATCGGAATTTTGGACACTTCCTGTGATGACATTTAATCATTTATCATCATGTGCGCTTTTTGCCACAGATTTCATGATTTTTCTGTTTCCATCACATTTCATAGCGTTTCATAATTGTCTCCAATTTCATCATTTTCATGATATTTCAGAATGGTCCATAATTCTTCATTGCAGCTTTTCTTATCTCATTGAGTTTGTTTAGTTTTCATCATTTTTGTAGTTTTCCATGATTTCCAGTTTTTTGCGCATTTCATCATATTCGTCATGTTTCATCATGTCCCATCATTTTTCGTCATGTTGCATCTTCTTCCAGCTCTTTCATACTTGCAACATGTGTTCATGATGTTCTCACAATTTTCATCATTCTAAGTCATTGCTAATCATGTTTCGTAATTTTCCAGCACATGCATCATTTTTGGTTTTCCATCATGTCCCATCATCTTCTGGCATTCTTCATCATTTTAATCATATCATTCATGCTTTCCATCCTCTGTCAGATTCACCGTGACATCGAGCTTGCGCGCGGAGCGTCCTTGTATTGTGCTTCGGAATGCAGCTCTCGCGCTGGGCATCCTCTCAAGATAATCTTGACAGCTTACATTGGTTGATACGTGACATATTCCTTGAAGCTTAGGGCGCCAGGGGCGGAAGATGAGCTCAAGGGCAAGGTCCTAGCCCTATCAGTTGGCCAAAAGACTGTCTGACAAAATGATGCTAAGTCAATTTCGCTGAGGTGCCGGGAATCTTTCGAGAACAGTCCCTCATTCAGCGAGCCTGCCAAGCCTTTGCAGCCGCCTCATCCGTGCAACGTTGTGCAGCGTGCTGCGCTCCACTGCGCTTCCATGCTGTCATCCATGTTCATTTGGGCCAGGTTCGCAACACGCAGTGGCCAACGAACGCAGAAGTTCAGTGGTCTTGTGGCTGTGAATGTAAGAAATGTGGGCATTGACGAACACCCGTATGGACACTCTGATCAAGTTGGCCAAGGCGACTGCTAGCATTGTCTCGTGGGCTCGG
Source organism: Symbiodinium pilosum (assembly GCA_905231905.1). Lineage (NCBI taxonomy): Eukaryota > Dinophyceae > Suessiales > Symbiodiniaceae > Symbiodinium > Symbiodinium pilosum. The sequence goes on along the minus strand of CAJNIZ010039446.1, from coordinate 95,929 downwards.
GCTGCCTATACCAAAGCCTTTTCGGGCACCGTACATCCCCGGCATCACAGTGCGCTCTTTAGTTGAAGGTTATGAGATTGAGTTTGGCCGCCTTCCGCGTAAAGTGTGCGGGACCGGCAGGTCTTGATCCCTCACTATGGGGAGACCATTCTGGAGCAGAAGGCAGCTTATGTCAAGCCGCTGCTGTTGTGGCGCCATCTTGCGATGCTGTGAAGGCCTTGTGATGGTGACAGAGTCATACATCTCATGCCAGGCTTCGCTGTACGATGGACGCACCGATGACCCTGACACTGCGCGCATGGAAAGCCCTTGTGGCCATCAATAATCATACTTGTCATACGCAGGTACCACTCATGGACTGGCTGAAGGCTCGATATGAGGTCTGGTGCGGATTCTGTGACTTTTTATGCCTATCTGGCAGTCTTGATACATGACAGGACGAATGGGGGAACTTCGATGCTCGCATGCAGGCTCCTACTTGTACGTAGGGGAAGTAGCTGTCCTGGAGACTCGCAGCTTGTGCATCTAGGTCAGGCATACTGTGCAACTGCCACACGGAGCCAATTGGGATGACGCCTGTCAGCATTAAGCAAGCTGCTCTACATCACAGAAAATGCCCGTCCATCCTTGTCTGTGGCTGCACTTCCCTAGGAATATGATGATCTGCAATGGGAGAAGATCGGTGGATGGTCGTCCATGCGCTTGCAGACCTTATGGCGCACAGTGGCAGGCATGATGTTGTATCATCCTGCCCTTTGGTGCCACTACGAGATCCAGCGTCTGGGCAACTTCCCAGGCGAAGAGAAGCCTCTGCTGGCTGACAGGTGGAGACCCAACGACTGCTTCTCATGTATTGTTTCGATGCAGCAGTATGCCGTCTTCGAGCCAGTCAGATATCAGCAGACCGACCAGATGTTTAAGAAATTCCCAAGCAGCTTGAAAGTTGCCTTCATTGATCAGAGCGACAAGAATGTCCATGCAGAAGTTGATAGGGTGCATCCGAGACAGCACCGACGCTATTTTAGCTGTTTGATCGACGGGGCGTGTCAAGATATCGGTGGCGGCAAAAGAAAGGCCAAATTTCAGGTTGAGTTGCCAGGATACCCCATTTTGGGTGATGGCAAGAGTGACAACCAGAACCATGCCATCATTTTTACGCGAGGTATCTTTGGCCAGTGTATTGACGCCAATCAAGGAGCTTACTTCGAGCAGATGCTGATGCTTCCATGCGTCCTTGGGGAGTTCCGCACTGCAAAGCGTGGAGACGATGCTGCGAAGCAAATCATTGGCCTGCCCGAGCACATCACAAGCGACATCGGGTCCGTCGGCGACTTTGCGGCAGGATCCGAGGTTGCCTTCGGTACCATTCTGCAGCGCACATACGCAGTTCTCGGCGCGCGAATGCATTATGGGCATCCTGACATCATGAACAAGCAGTTCATGATGCAACAAGGCGGTGTTTCCAAAGCCACAAAGACCATCAACCTTTCAGAGGACATTTTTGCTGGCATGGACTTCACGCTTCGTGGCCAAGGACGCTCCATCAAGCATTGTGAGTACTTCCATGTGGCGAAGGGACGAGATCTGGGTTTCAACACAGTGCTGGGCTTCTTCTCAAAACTCTCTTCGGGAGCGGGCGAGCAGATTCTCACAAGGTCGGGGGCCCGGCCGGCTCGGTGGTCAACTTTTTGTAGTTGGTTGCACAGCTTTGGCCAGATTCTGGCGAATTGACACGCTTTCTTGATGAGCCTGGAAGTATCATGATGGTGATATGTTCACCTTGAATAACGTACGAGAGCGTTTGTGGCATCGGGCAGATTCGCACCTTCAGAGCCGAGGCAGATGTTTCGTTTGGGGCAGTTGTTGCATCTTCCGGAAGCCTTGACCTTCTACTACGCCCACGTTGGGTACTACATCACGCAGGGTTTGGTATCTGCATCTATGCCCATTCTTGCCGGGGCCCTTTGCTCTTTTGGATTCTGTGCTTGTCTGTGTTCGTGCTTGCATGGCCATCAATCAACTGTATCTTGCAAGTCCTGTTTATTGGTTTTGTTTTCCTTGTCACCGTTTCGACTGCGCATGTTCTGCGTGCCCTACGCTGTTCCAAGGTGTTCGCATGGATGGTGTGCGCCCAAGTCATGGCTTGCTCATGGAGATCAATGCTTGCATATCACTTGGTAGGATACACAGCACAGCAGCCAGCTACACTACCACGACGGCCCAGGTGGTACTTGCTGCTGACTGTCTCTGTCTCAGTATGCACTACGCCTTTGCGACTGTTCTGCAGTGGCGCTGTTAGCGCCTGCTTCCAGGCGAAGAAACATTCCAGGTCTTTGAGAACTACTGCCGCCCAGCTGCTTGAGTTTGGGGGAAGATTAACATGGTGGCATGAGTCTGTGCCGTGTGGCCCCGAAGAGGACGAAGAGACAGTTGATACCTTCACGTGGAAAGCCTAGGTCCCCAAATGCCAGCGGCTCAGGCCGTGGGTGCTTGTGAAGACCCGTTTTGTGTCAATTGTAGCGTCTGGCTAGAGTGCAGTAGGTGTAGCGTACCGTCCGCATGGTGCTCATGAGCGGAAGAGTTTGAGACAATCGTGCTGGGAGAAGCACTCATCTTGCATAGAAGGGTCGCATCACTCAGCCCAGAAGCCGCGTCTTAACGCCCTTCGTCGCTTTGCCCACCACAGATTCGTTTGACTCAGCACGACCTCTTGCTTCATCAAGAAGTTTCACATCTCCCAAATCTTCGAGAACTTGAACATTTCTTAGCAAATGCTGGGAGGATTTCCCTTCCTGCATGAGGCTGCCATCAAACAACAACGTGTCACTTGTCTGTTTTTTGTGTTTGAGACGGGAGTTGTTTGTCTGTCTTTGTTTGTGCTTGAGGCCGATCCTGCAACTTGAGTCATACAGACTGAGCAAGGTCGGTAGGATCAGAGTCTTTTTTGCTCATGCCGCAGGCCATGGCCAACCTTCTCTCAGTTTGGTACTCCTGGGTGGCAGACTCAGCCTGAATTGCAACGCTGCGCTGTCCACAATCATCATCAGCTGGGAGCCCCTGATATAGTGAAGGCACCCACTCACAACTAAGATCCGACTCAATCTGACACCAGGCTAGGGAGCGTGTGCGTAAGGGATGTGGACTGGCGTTTCATTGAACAGACTGGTGCTCGTAGGACTATTTAGTGGGCTCATGCTTGTGCCCGAGACGTTGAGCTCAGGTGATTTTCTTGTTCTTGGTGGCTACTTCAATGCCCCTGTTTGCGGAGTGCTGGATGGAGAGGATTGTCTGACGGGGAGCGTCGACACGAGCAAAAGACATGCGTCGTGCAGCAAGGAAGGAATGGAGGGATTGACGCATGTGCAGATGAATGGAAGTTGGTTGTCTGCTGGCCAGATGCTATCCGCTAAGCATGTTCAGCTTTTCTACTGAAGATTGGCATGAATTTGCATGACCATATGCCTGCTGACAGGAGCTTTTTGCATGCAGTCTGGCGATTGGGCAAGCAGTGCTCTGCCCAGTGTTGATGACGAGGATGCCCGCACCGAATTTGGTGGTGCAAGGTACCTTACCCTGTCGTTCTTGATGTTCGTGTTCCAAGCAAAAATCATTGGCAGCTACGTGTGGCGCTCGTCCGAACGAATTAGCTGTCAATCAGTTTGCATGAGAGCGACAGGAAATGCTGCACCTCAGCCAGTCGTCTGTGGGCGATTCAGTGCTTACCTAGTAAAACGAAGGAGTACCCCAAAATGAAGGGTCTGCTGTTTTAGATTTGAACTTTCACATGTTGCCGATAGTTCGAGGAGAAGCAGCCGACACTTGGAAGGATGGTTTCTTGGACACTGGTGCTTTGAGTTAGACCATAATGTCACAAATTGAGAAGCCCCAAAGAAAATGACAGCGGCCAGCCCAACACATTACCTTGGCAGTGAGCGAGTGGATTTGACTGCCCAGGTAGTCAACGAGTTGCGGTACGGAGGCCTCGCAGCAAAGACTGCGCATGATCATGGTCGTCTCCATCATCTTACTTGAGCAGGTGCCCAATACGTCGCTACTGGCCGCGGCCTGCCTACCTACCGCCGGCCTTTCATCGGCGAGCTTGCGCGCCCACCTGGTGTCTTTACACAAGCGAGCTGATTCTGTGTTATGGCCTGGGCGTGTGCAGGACCTCGAAGGAAAGCTGAAAAAGGCCCGCGTCATGTTCGCAGAACTCCGGCTGCTTCTTGGTGGCGTGAGGTTGGCGGGCTATACCTTGATTACGCAATGCTTGCTGCCTCAGACTTCCGCCAGAACCCAGAGGCATCAACTTGCTATGGAACTACGATGTGAGGTACACTTACTACGACGGGATGCGTCTCCTTGCAGCCTGCATTGTCGTGCGGTACTGGCCTGCTTGACTACAATGTATGGCTATGATGCTTCAGTCAACGGACACGCTCAAGCAGAAACTGGCTGCCAAATGAGTCGTGCTGGCCTGAAGACAAGCGACAACTAGCAATGGCCAGATTCCATGACTCAAGCTTGGAGTTGCGGTTTGCCTCTGTCTGTAACGGTTCCAAAGCTGCTGCCCGCTGTATGCGAGCCTAACCAGAAAGAAAGGTTCATCACACCCCAAAGCCGCGCACATGATCCCAGCATCAGCATGAGAACGAGCTAGCAAGTAGCAGTTGGCCAGCGGCTCGCCTCCTCTTCACAAACATGTAGCTGCAATGTAGCTCCTTGATTCCAAAGCTACTGAACGGCTATGCTTCTTCCAACAGGCAGCTTCCTGCGAATTGAAATGCGTGCTTTGACGGACCTGTTGGCATTGGACCCCTCCTGAGTACATGCAAAAGCATGGATGGTTTGGGCAGTGTCCCGCATGCTTAAGAGCATCTGACAGATGAACGTGCTGCAGCATTGTGCTTCAAGTTCAGCAGGTTCATTTTTGTTTGCTGTCTCTGCCATGGCCTTGTTACATCCTGCCATTCGTGCAGCTTTGACAGCGGAAGCATCTGCTGAGCTGGAGTCGCTGGGGATTGACTCTGTGGCTGACTTGGCCGCTCGTTGGACCATTGCCACTGACGTTTTCGATGCTTCCGCTGAGCTTGGGCTTGTCGAATCTTTAACTAGAGCCTGGCAGACGGCACGTAGGCTTGAGGGAATTCCAATCTACCTGCACTGCCGGTGCGGACTACTGCTGCTCAGCCAACTGTGCTTGTTGGTACACGGCCTAGGGCAAGGTGTGTGCCTCCAGCCTCTTTTTTGCAGAAGCCTTTTCCGAGTGATTTCGAGGCAGCGAAGCTTACGTGCATTGCAGAGACACAGGAGACGATCGCATTACTGTTTGGACATGATGTTCCAGGTGGCTACACGATCCGCTGGTTCCTCGAATGCGCGCTTTGGGGCTGAGCTTGCGCAACTCCCTCAGAAGAGCAGGTCTTCTTTTGAAAGGCCTTGCAGCCAGTGCCTACCGAAGCCGTGCATTCGCACCGGCGTGCCTTTAAGAGATGGACGGGCTTCCATCGCTTGCATAGCCCCAGCTACAGCCCGTACTGGCAACCTACGGCCATGTTAGCCAAGGTGGGCCTACTGCCGCAAAAGGTATCTTCTCTAGCTTGAAGTGGTGGTGTGAACCCATAGGTGTGCCGTTGCCTGTTACGGACGGCTTTGTTACGCACTGGAGTGTTGCCGACCAAGCGCATTGCGCTGGGTCTAGTTAAGCATGCCTTAAGACTTAAGAGTACCCCGGCCGCCTCGACGTTGTTGGCACTCGGGGTTTGCCTTAGGTTTGCTCACCTGCAGCGTTCCCACTCCCTGTCCATCCAGGGTGACCTGTTTTGCGGCATCTGCGCAAAGGGCAAGCGTCGAGTTGGCAAGGTTAGGCCGCTTTCCCTTGGTCCGTGCCAGCTAGGATAGGTTCCTTTGATCTAGGGGATAGGATCCTTACTGACTGGCGGGAAATGCAGGAGCGAGACTTCGGGCTTTCCTTCATCGTTCCTAATTTAGTGCTTGGCTGATCCTCTTTCTTTCTGCAGCCACGCCACGCCTGCTGAAGAAGATGTCCACTGGCAAGTTTGCAGCCATGTTGCAAGTGCTCTTCTCTGGTTGTGGCTTGGAAGATTTTGACAAGGCTTGCCAGACGTGTTGAGCACGTGCAACCTTGGCAGTGAGGGGCGCCGCGGAGGCTTAGCAAGTTTCTGGATCCGGTCGGCGTTGCAACGTCGCGCTGGGCCGTGTTGGGGTTCTGCGGCTTTCTCCTGTGCGGCGTTGCAGCATGGTGCTGGGCCCACAGATGCTCATTGACTCATTGCTGTTTGTGCTCGCCGCGCCATGCCGTGCTGTTTTTTGCGTATGAGGGGCTTATGGACTTGACAGCGCTAGGCTTGGGGATTGCGCATTGCCTGCGTGACCTCGCGGTTGCCCTGAGGATTGGTCCTGACCCACATTCTTGTACCTACAAGCCTGTCCGTGGTAAAGCCATGGCTTCCCGGCAGGAGCTTGCAGATGTGGCTCAGGCAGCTGAGGCATTGTGTGTCCTTCTGTCGTTGCCGGCGGCTGCTGTTGCCGTAGCCTGGGAAGCATTGCGTGACCTGGTAAAGCTTCGGCGACTCGTGCATTGAGGATCGGCTGCTGATCCTCTTCCGCGACTACAATTTGGAGCTCCATCGCGGGTGCCCAGGCGATTTCGTGGCCAGGAGCCTTGGGCGGCTATTGTAGACTTTGCGCCAATGCGGCTGAGTGCGGTCACTTTTGTGGGCGTTGGCTCTTCATGTTGCGCAAGGGCTGCCACGTTGAACATGAGTGCACTGAGTGCCATCGCTAATCCACCATTTTGCGCTTAACTGGAAAAGACGACACATGTGCTTACCTGATGCCTGTGGGGCTGTGCTTGCCTGCAGCATTGCGCCTACATGCATTTATCCTGTCGGTTGCTCAAGTGCACTGCCTGGGCTAGGTTAGTGTTCAGTTTTGTGCTGGAGGTTTAGGACCTGAAGCCATGTCTGGCCCTGCTTTGGACCTTCTTAAGCAGTGCTTCGCTGATGCCAGGGTTCTGCAGGAGCTCACAGTCTGCAGTCTGTCGACGGCTTCGTCAACTTAAGCTGGCCATGAGACAGAGTTGGCTACAGTTCTGGTTGCCAAAGGCAGTGGCCCTTTGCCGTGTCAGAGCGGCCTGAAAAGCAGCTAGAGCCCAGGTTTTGAAAGCAGAACTTGAGAAGTGTCAAGGTGTCTGTCCGATGGAGCTCTCAAGACTTTCTGCTGCAACCGTCGAAGAAGAAGTACTCTTTGGATGTCACGGTCCATTTACTACCATCTGGTTCCTTGCTGGGGCGCCTGTGCCGTGAGCACATTCGCGGAACTCCAACTTTGATTCCTGTCGTCAAGGTTAGAAGTTTGGCGTTTTGCAGTAAGGCCCACAACTAGGAGACGCGCATCAACTTGTCAGGCCAGGTCTCCATCGAGGTGGATCGCGAGTTCGGTGACATGCTAGCTAGAAATGTTTTTGCCTACTACCAAGGACTATGCTGGCAACGCCCTCGAATGCACATTAGACCAGAACGCTTCCGTTGAATGGACGCGGGCCCGCGACGAGGCTACCAGAGCGAGAGCCATAGAGTTCCAACGTGAGGGCTGGCCTCAGGGAGGCTTATTGGCAGTGATCCCTGTTCTTCCTGAAGTTCCTTGCAGAGTTCATGCGACCAAGATGCATTCAGCTGACTCGCCGAGTCAAGCCTTTGAAGGCCTTATGTACGGACGCTAGTTGGGAACCTCATTCCATAGCTGCACCTGGCCTTGGCGCTGTTTTACTAGGGGAGTTATGTCGGCCTGCCATAGGTCTGGCGGCCGTAGTGCCTGGGGAGGTTCTTGCGAATTTCTTACCTAGGAAGACACAAATTGCTCCGCTTGAGGCCTTGGCGTGTCTGCAAGCCTTCGACCACCTTGCTTCTGAACTCGCAGGACATGACGTCCTTGTGTTCATCGATAACACATCGGCGTGCAATGCCGTAGTCAAAGGAGGGAGTACTGCCAGTGATATCTTTTTCTTGGCATGTACGGCGCACGTACTCTGGAACTTCCTGCAGTGCCGAGTGTACGTGGAATATATACCGTCTGAAGCGAACCCCTCCGACGGTGTGAGCAGAGACGGAGCTATGGATCAGTGGACGCCCAGTCCTTATTCACTGCCTCATGTGCCCCCTGGAACCATCTCAGTTCTCATGGTCTGGTAGATGCATCGAGGTACCTGTTGCGTTCGGGGAAATGCCCAGGCTGTTGCCTTGGGTGTTCGACCTCCTGAGGGTCGGATACTCGGGGCCTCTGTCCGGTTTCCACCGTAAGAGGACCCTCGACGATGCTAGATCACGAGTTTGAGATGGAAAAGAGAGCGTGCATCGTTCATGACATCTGCAGGCATGGCAGGATGTTTTTGAGTACATGCAAAAGCATAGACGGTTGGGTAGGGGATTGCATGCTTAAGAGTATCTGACAGATGAACAGGCTGCAGCATTGTGCATCGAGTTCAGCACGTTCACCTCTGCTTACCTGCCCACCCTCCCTAGGGGGTTCCTAAAAGGAGGGTAAGTGAGTGCGCTTCACGAAATTTAGGTTTTTGCTTGTGTGTGGCTGTGTTTGTTCGACTTTTTGAGGGTCAGATATTCAAGGCATCTGTCCAATCTCCAAAGAAAGAGTTCCCTCGACGATGCTAGATCATGAGTTTGAGATGGAAAAACAGCGTGTGTCGTGATGTTCTTTCATGAAAGTGCGCGTGGATGAGCACGGGAGATGAATGAGCATGAGAGAGTTGCGCTTGCCAAGTCAATATCAGGACCGGTCACCAGATTTCTATCAACGTGGTATTGGTATTGTGCAATGTCCGCTTCTGTTCATAGAGCCTGAAAACAGCTGCCAGGTTGCTGCTGGGCGGCGTCTCGGATGCGGGCGGCCAAGCCAGTAACTTGGGATTCACTTGGCTTGCCATCGGGACCGCAGAGCCGTCTGCTTTGAGATTTCGAAACATTTCGAAACAGTTTTTGGGCAACGCCACGCAGGATCACTATTGCGTCATGGCTCTATGGGCCATTCGTCTTCAACCCGTGCAACCTCCAGCTTGCTATTTTGAATTGGCATGGATTCAGAAAATAGCCAATCCCACGACGATTGTTGCAGGTACCAATTTGATTTGGATGAGGTGCGGAGTGATCTGAGGCCGGCACTCAAGGACAAAAGTCTGACTGCTTTTCGCGTGCTCCTGCTCTGCGCAGGGCCTGGGTCGGCTTCTTCCTGGGAGATCAAGGTGTTTACTACAATTCGTTACACGCATCTTGCTGGTCTTCCGGTGGCTCAGAACCTGAAAGTGCGCTTGAGGCAAACTGTGGGTTGAGAACTATCAAAAGTCCAGGGCCTAGCAAGGAAGGCCCCCTTCAAGATGCAGATGTTTTGGAGTGCCTAAGGACGCAGCTCAAGCCGCTGAAAGGTTTCAGAGAGTCGGCTTGACTCCCGTCAAAGTCTCTAAGCAAACTTTTGCTGCAAGTTGAACCTGGTCAAGGTCATTGGCGCCAACTTCCTGATCTCCATTTTCTGCCTAGCCGTATGGCACGTGTCTTAAACGCAAGCTGCATCGAAGAAACATGAGACGTGCAGCAAGTAGCTGTGAGGGATGACTGGTGATGTCTCGTGCACCTTGCAGTGTGTGCATAGTGGCAACACGATCGAGGTTTTCCATCCTCACTCACAAGGTTCAGCTTCTCGAAGTCATTTACTCTGCGTGCCTCGCCAAAAATTTGCGTGGGTGCCATAGGCTAGCCTAGAATGCCTCAGGTACACTCGCTACAGCACCCTTTCCATCCTCACTCTGCTTCCGCCCGTGGGCTCTATCTTCAGCCTTTGAAGTTGGTATTTTGTGTCACGGCCTTCAGCCCATGTTTCAACAAGCTTCAGAGGTTTGTCCTTGCTCTACTGCCTGGTGGTCAGCGTATTGGAGAGCGTCCTGAGCTTGCCGAGGCCGAGACTCTTATCATCTGCTGTCATCTAATTTTTGCTCTGCTTGCGTCCCCTTACAGGGCAGTAGTTCCACCGGCTGCGCCTCGAAAGCCCAGGCCCCAGCACGTACATCAACGACGACAGCGCTAGAAATTTGGAGAGGGTGACTGGATAAAGATGCAAAAGCAGCTCAGGACGCGCGCCATTGATCTCGAGGCATAGCAAGTGCTCTTTTCGCGCTTTGAATCAAAGATTGTTTCCAGGGAGGCAGCTCCTCAGAGTCCGAGAGTGAGGCTGAGGCGGGTGCCTGAAGCCCTGCAGCACCTGCTTCAGGCATCCTGCACCACTTGGACCTTGGAGTTGGATTCGTGAGCTTCGTCAGGCACCAGCTCCAATGGGCCATGCTACGTTGTCCGACACTTACTTCTTTGAGCTTGGCGAGTCTGGGCTAGGCATGGCCAGGACCGCTATGCTTGCAGAATGCCAGGGCGGCTGCTGGAGTACCGGTTCATCAATCCGTGTCGGACCTTCCTGACTCTTGCACACATTTGCCGGCCGTCATCCAGCAAGCACGTCCTAATGGCCAGCGCCTCTTCTGCCATCAACGTTGCAGGACACAGTGGTGGAGCGGCCGTTGGAAAGTGACAGTGAGGCCAGTTGTTCCAAGCAAGTCTGTGAATCTCCACGAGCTGTGGTTCTATTGATATCTAGTGATCCTCCCTGCAACCTCCCCAACTCCGTTCCGTTCCACTGTGTGAGCTTGTACATGTGCATTTGACAGCCAGGTACAGCCAGATAACATAAATTCCCTTCAGATGCAATCGTGGTCCATTCATGGCGTGCATACACTTAGCAGATTACAGTGACCTCGCCCCAAATGGTGACTTATGTGTAGAGAAGGGTCCTGAGATGGTTTCAGCCAGAACGTAGGGATCCAGACATCTCGGGCAGGACGAGCGCGGCTGTAAGTTGCCGGAGGCGCCGGGCAGCCTGATGTCAGCAACCAATGTAAACATCGGAATGCAGTATGCGCAGTTGTTATGGGAGAAGCACTTCCGAAAGTTGCGTTACTAAGCCATGACAACAGCGCTTTCAAAAAGAGCGAGCATTGTCATGGAAGTGTTGCACTTGCATGGAAGCCGCCGCAGGCAATTCCCCTTGCCTTTTCTGCCCTGATGGTGACGGCGTGCAAGCCTCTGCTGGGACAGTTGGTGAACGATCAAGCCAGCAGCATCGCATGCTGGTTTGCAAGTTAGAGGATTGAGATTGTCGAGTCCATTGCGCCTCTTTATGCCTCGGACTCAAATTGTTGAGCATAAGATGCCAGTTCGGCATCAAAGGTTCAGCAGTACGACAGTCATCCTTTGCCTCATTTGTTGATGAGAAAATTTGCCAAGCATTTGGCCCCTTAACACTTTGGAGTCCAGGTGGCTTTCAGTCCGCTGAAGGGGACTGGTGCAGGGCTGCAGCCTTACCAGAAATCCCCGGCGCACCGCCTGTGAATTTTGTCATCTCGCATGTTAGATGTTCATCTCACCGAAACTCTCAGGTGGAGCAAGACCTTCGTTTCAGGTTTGGTGCTGATTCCTGGCATGCATTCTTGTCTCATGTCTGCTTGGCTTGCCTACCTTGACTGACACAACCAAAACGTCTCCAAACCTCAGAGTTCACCTGCAGCTTGTAAAACAAGTGGAATCCTGTCTGCAAGTTGCGTTGTGGATTCTCGGGCCAGACTTGCCTCAGATTTGGTAGCAGGTGTAAAACTGCAAGTCTTAGATTCTGGGTATGGGGCATTTGCGAGATTTCTGGTTCTGTAGACTACGGGGTTGGTGGTTCACAGGTGTGTCAACCAGGAGAGCTGGTACGTTTGTCACAGCATCCCTTTGCAATCATTGGTATTTTGTATGATCCGGTTGGAGTCGTCCCTGATGGCCAGCGGACAGCTTGTGAAATCTCGTGGGCTTTCTGCCTCAGGGGTCTGAAATTTGTTTAGAAGGCGACTGGTGTGATGGAGCGGGGGAAACATTAATTGTCTTGTATTAATGAACTTCAAAGGCAAACATGTAGCCAGCCGAGGAAGTACCTTCTGTATGAGATGGTCTTGTTTCTGTCCGAAGGTGTGCTAGCCTGAGCCGTGTGCTGTGTCTGAGTGCATCTAATCTTTCCGGGAAAGAGCCGTTTGCTCAGCAAAGGTTCTTCGTTCCAGATGTTTCGACAGAGTCGGGAGTGTGATGCTTAGCGGTCTGGACTGTTCCAGTTGTGCAGTTCACGTTGAATCGTAGCCGACTGTGGGCGTGTTCCAAGATTTGTGATGCACTTTTCCGTTCGAGCACGGCAATCCTAATGTATACGTTTTGTTCTGTGAATTCATTCAGTGAGGTTGCCTGCAGTTCCTGAGCCTATGGGTGCATGCAAACCGCATGTTTCGAGCGACATGGCAGCATGATTGAGCTGACGGAGCTGAACGAACGCTGTTTATAGATCACAGCTGTTGCTTTGCGCAGGGTTGTTTTGAGTGCAGAGCCAAGCAGCCGTGCCCCTCCAAGGACATGTGGGTTTCAGGCCTGGCCCCTGATACAGTCCTTGCGTACTTGCAAGTGAGTTGCCTGGTAGGTTAATATGCCACTGAGGCTTCATCCTTGTGACGCTGTCTCCGCTGGTTTTGGTTGACACGATCAATTCCATGCTCTGCCAGGAGTTGCACCCTTAGTTGCCTGTTCGGAATTCTGTTGAGCTTCCTTCAATGACATCGTGGATGTTCCAGGTGCAGTCTGCACAACCTCCTGGTGTACCGCGATCCTGGACACCTGGCAAAGGAGGCCAGAGCTGCAGAGCTGGCTTCGTGCCGTCTCTGCGTTCTTTTCACTTCGCGGTCGCAGGACGTAAGTCTTCATTACGCAGCTGGCGAGGACGATGGCTCCTAGCTTTGTGTTGTTTCATGCTGTAACGGAGAAAGGTGCATTGGAATGCTCTGACTGTCTGACTGCGCAGGATGGCTCAGCTGACAGGACCAAGAGAGCCTTCGTCCGCGTTTGATTTTGCCTCAAACGGAGAGAAGCGGAGAGAACGGAGAGGAGGATGTCGAGCCGAGCTCCGAGTCGGACGTTGGGACTGGGCCCCCCGCAGCCTGCTTTCTGAACGCTTTTTAAGACTGTCGTGCTGAGTCGTGCCATCTAGGCATCTCTGCTTAGTGTGATAACGTGCAGAGCTCGGCAATTGTCATCAACTTGTGATCCACAACCTGCTTTGCTGATGCAGCCGGAAAGGTTGCTTGACCGCATTCAGAAATTTGCTTCTCGAGAGGACGAATATTTGGCGGTGCAAGCGCTCGAACGCCAACTGGCCCCCCTACGACCACTTACAGACACGTAGGATGAGGTCCGCCAGTCTGCTGCCCTGCCCACAGCTTCTATTGATTGTGCGCCCTGCTTGTCGTCGCATGGCCGCAATGACTGCCAAGGTCTTAGAGCAGCAACGCGAGAGATGCCTCAGCAATATGCTAATGCCAACCTGTGGGGGGATGTTTGGCGGCTGCTGACAGATTTGGTGGGCAAACCACCGAATATGTATGGCTCATTAGAGTAGAGACAGGCAGCTACTATGAGTAGGATACAGTGGCTAATATAGAGCAAGATTACATCCCGCTTTTGGCTTTGGTCTTATGGAAGAGATAATTTAATTATGTTGGCTCAACCAGCAGAAAAGCTACTCACCTGTGGAAGACAAGGTTCCACGCAGTTCGTGAAGCAGACAGCGCGCTCAAAGTTTGCATGCAGATCTGTGACGTCATGGTAACGCAAGGAGTGATCTTGACCGGTCCAAATTGTGCCTTTATGAACCTACATCCCTTCCAAATTCAAGCATGGACTCGCCCCACCAGGGGGTTTGAGGCTATCAGTTAATCATTATTTATTTGAATGACATGGAAATGCAGATGAGCGGGAAAAGGAACTTTGATGCTCCCTGCCCCAGTGCTTCCTGCGCTGGTGGCCCAATCTTGGATGGCGTGGCAACGAAGCAGCTGCAACTTCACCCAGTTTTCAAAATATCCAGGCATTCTGACTTCTCAGATTCACATGCAGCGTTGATGCATAACGTCAGATGTAGAGTCTCCATCCTGCCTGCCATACACTTGCATTGAAAAGTAGGAATTGAGAATTTGGCACACTTCTTGAAATCCTTGAGGCACACGCCCATTAACTTTCCTTGGTAGACAGGCAGCGCAGGTCTTGTGTAGACGTATGCTGCGGCCGTATGCAGTGCAGTTCCAAGATAGTGATTGAAATGGTTCAGAAATGTTCAGAACAAACGGGGCGTAGGTGGATTCTGGACCAGCAATTGGCTTTCTGTTTGTCTGGAAGTGAACCAGTCCAGCAGCACTGCAGACTGGAACGTTACCTTAGATGTCTAGGCCATGCATTAGGCGATGATGGAAGCGTTGCAAGCTTGCGCAGGTCTTGTGGCGTGTCGCTTCAAGATTTGGGTGCGACCCCCACTTGTCATAGCCTGTCCTGGCCCTTTTTAGCAGTTTCATAATCTTCTTGACAAAGCGACGGATTAAAGTTCCGTTTGTTTCAACATATCCAACGTCGGTCAGAAGTCATGGAAATCATGCCTTTAGTCTGTAAAACGAGATGGGTCCCCCAAAATACGCTTCTCAGCGTAGGTTTATTGAGCAACGAGATTCAAAGGTCCGACGCAAGTGTTGTAATCGAGATAGTAGTAGATTAGGTCAGTTGGTATCAAGTTTAGTAGGAACGAGATGGTCCCCCGCAACATGCTGCGGAGATCTTCGGAGTATGTAAAACGAGATGGAACGATATTGCAGCACGAGTATGGGACTTTCGACCAAAGGCCAGACAAGAAGTTTTGTCCGCTACTCATATTACGCTTACACTAGGGCCTGTTGGTTTAATGCCTGCTTGTCATCTTGGATTTGAAAGCATAACTGACTCCTATCCTTCGCAGCCGTGCCCCACGTAAGGGTGTGAGAGTGAATTCAAGCCCACACTTCCGCGTTTATGCCTCGGTTCACACCAGGTGCAGGGCTGGGTTAGCCGGCGGTGGCTTGGCCGCAGTGCGCCCGTGGGTGTACCTTCGCCCGCACAGGCATGGACTTTAAGGTTGTAGGCTCATTACAGTTGTCAAGGTTTTCATGTCTTGCTGTTAATGGCTGTAGCTGGATTGATACAGGTAGCAACATCTGCCCTTGTTCTTTTTTGCCCTTGAAGGCAGTGCAGATCGGCCGAACGCGGTTGGCCGGTGAAGTCCGTCGAGGACCAGCAGCTGAGGCTTGCAAGCGAACGTTCTGTTGACCTTCCGTTTCCCAGTCCTAGACCGTGCAAAGCTGTCGCAGGTTGCCTTGCAGAATGCTAAAGCACCAGAAGCTGCCTTGGCATTCTATGGCATGCTGAGTGCATTGTGTGTTTTTGCATGTCTTTGCATCTTGAGAGCTTCGAACCTCAGAGAGGCACATCCAAAACTCACCCAGGTTCTGGACGTGCGAGATGGCTCGGCCCTTGCGTAGTTTTGCATGTTTCGCTGCGTAGAGACGGCCGCGTGTCTGAAAAAGCAGAAGCTCTGACTCTTGCTGCTGGACTTGCGCAATCAGGCCCGCCAGCAGATGGGAAGGAGACATCCGACAATCTGAAGGCATAGTCTTGTCAAAGGGGAATATACTGGGAGGCTTTCAGAGCATAGCTGTGTAGGGGACAAACGCCGTCAACCTCAATCATGTTCAATTTCCAGAAATGATCACCTGCCAATTCCATTGGCTAGGTTGTGGCCTTGCCAGACTTCTTTTTAGCGCGCGAAGCTGTCCAGATCCTGGCTGCCTAGTGATGGAGCATTGCATGATTGATGGCCATGACGGCATATGTGCCACAGTGCAAGATTGGACGAAGATCCCGACCTTAGAGACAAGGTGCCCGACAGCATCAGTACTGAGCAGGAGGCAGCGGTGCTCTCTGCTTCTTACGCAGAGGCCGGATCTGTCTGCAGCACTGGCAGGAGCAACTGCAGCAGTCATCAGAGTTGAAATGCCAAACAGATATGGTCTTCAATCAACCTTCATCCCTGTACTGAGAGCCTGAGAGGTTTTCCAATATTGTAAGAAAAAGATTTGCCTTTTCCTGCAAACGGTATCGGCCATTTCAGAGCGCTTGACGTTGCATGAACTGCCAAACGTTATAGTCAAGTGGAAGGCGCAAAGCAAACCAGAGCAGATTGTTGGAACGTGGTTGATGTTTTGGTGGATGCTGGCTCAATCAGGCTTTGGGCTCCGCCGTGCTTGAGGCAGTGGCAGCGCGACGCTGGGGTGTGGCCAAGGCCTGGCATGTAGCCGGCACGCCTCGCATTGCCATGCTGCAGCACGACACATGTCGTGGCATTGCAGGCATGTCTTGCATGTTGCCGTGGACGGATTTCTTTCGAGACATGCTCGGCGGTTGCGCGTCACTTGAAGCCATGGCATCAGGTCTTGCTGCAGGAGCTGCAAAGAGCTCCAGAGGCCTACATGAGCAGATATCATCCTAACCTGTACTGTAGCGTCGGCTGATGGCGTATGGTACACTACTTCATCTTCCTGCGAAAGAGTGTGTCAAATTTGGTTGTGTGATTTTTGCCGAGCATGTCCTTCAGCAGCATCTTGTTCTCGTGTGTCGGTGTCACAGAATCCTATCACATGTCCAGGCAACTCGAAAGCGGCAAGCTCAGCCTGCATTTCATTTGCTGCTCTGATTTGTCAGCCTTGCAGTCCAGGATTTAGTTGGCCACAACATAAACAGCGCAAGATGCGAAAGCAGCCAAGCATGTGTCAACCATTGTCAACCCAGCAATCAGCAGCGCCGCAGTTGTGCGGGAATTCTCCTGCGCAGTAAGGCGCGCCCTCGCGAAGGCAAGGGAGAGCATTGAAACAAGCAAAGCTGAAAGGTAAACATGAGGTGACAGGCATACCAATGAGGAGCTTATAGTTTGGCAAACAGCACTAGTTTCGATTTGCTCTAAGCAGAGCTACAGTGCTCAGCGTGGATGTCATTATGTCAAAAGAACTATGGTGTAAGCAGTGCCGCTGAACTATTCAAGCAGAGCTGCTGTGTGTGATCACTCATTAGCAGAGCCAGGCAGACGTTACTTGCAAGACGGCGCTGAGAATGTGCGTCGTGCGGGGCGAAGCTGGTCCATTCCGCAGCAAAGGAATCAGAGAGTGCCACGGCAGCGGCTGAGGACGCACTCGCCAAAGAAAGGCCGCACTTGCTCCAGGCGGGCGGCTCACCAAGAACCAGCCGCAGAATTATGAAGTCGCTCGTTGATCTTCTTCAGCTGCAGCATAAGAGTCACATAGCTTTTCTTTGGCGGCCCTGCACCCGACAGTTCCAGTTAGAACCTGTAGAACACATCAAGCAGCCAGCTGGCATCTCCACATAGCCTCAGTACAACAGTCAGCGCTTGGCGGAAGCTCATCTCAAGCACCCTTGAAAGCTGAACTTTAAGCACCATGCAACGTGCAAGCAGCAAAGTCAACGGCTCTGCTTGCAATGTCAGAGTCATCAGATCAGAAGACTGAGCCTTGATCGCATGTTGCAAGCTCTGGCGGCCAACTGTGACAGCCAAGTCTACGGGAGGAGGCCAAAAATCGCAGATGTGAGCAAGCACAGTACAGGAGTCTCACCTTCCAGGTCTGTGATGGCCAATGGCGCGTGAGCCGTCGCAGCTCGAGTAGGCTGGCTGCTGCAGATTCTGAAGCGTGTTCAGATTCAGAAGCTTTCAAAGAGAGACCCAGAAGAAGAGGCTTCTGCAAGACATCCTGTAAAGGCCGCATTCTTTGTGCATGATGGAAGAAATTCTGCAGCCAAACGGCTCTTAAGCATTGTAGAAGTTGCACTTGCAAAGCGTCTCTGATGAATGGGCTTGCCGGCTTGTTCTCGGAAGCATGCAAAAGCTTATTGTCCAGGTTGGATACTGTGCAAGTAGGCTGTTACGGCATGTTACGGCAAGACTTTCAGCTGCTCGCTGTCGCAATAGGAAATACAATGGGGTCAGTGGGCCCTCACTACGAAGCGGTCCCCTTGCCGTTGGAGCCGGAAGAGTTCGGCCAGGACGTTGACCGCACACAAGCCATTCAACGCGCCGGGTTCGCTTTGATGGTCTCAGCTTTTGTGCTTGCAGGCGCTGCCGAGGAGATGGGATGGGTTTGAAGATGATTCAGATGGGCTTCATGAAGATCCTTGGCTACAGTCCAAGAGTCGAAAACACAGTCGCAGGAAAATCTACAGTCTGCGCCATTTGCGCACAGAAAAGTGCCGCACGAGAGGAGCTCTGTTTGCTTCATTATGCTTCATTGTTCATTGATGCCCGCAGGCATTGGCTCCAGTACATGGAGCGAGCATGCAGCAGACAAAGACGATGTGCTTCTCAAGAGCGGGAAGCTGGCCAAGCTTGACAAGTAGATCAGCGCAACGTTGTCTATGAAGTACATGATGGGGTCAGAACATGTTGCATCTGCGCACAGGAAGCCAACGTGGCCAGCTGAAACCGGACCTGCCTCAACTCTGCAACCCTGGAGCTCAAGCTCCTGCGCAGCAGGGACCAAGACGTTTCAGCTCGGATGCTGAGTGGAGACGCAAGTGTTCCGCCCTGTCACTTCCTGCCACGGATTCCCCTCTGTCAAAGCAAAACTGGTGTTCGGAGTACATGAAGCACAACGGATGCTATGCATCCCACGGCACCACTGCCTGGTACCAGAAACAATCCAAGGCTGCTCATCTTGCACAGATTTGCACAGTCAGCGTCAGCTGCACTGAAGGGCAGCGGTGGCTACGCTCAGACTTCTTCAAAATCAAGTCAATTTCTCAGGAGTCGCAACAGGATTTTCTCAGAAATGCCGGTTGCATAGCAATTCAGAAGTTGGACCACGGTCGCCACGCTTTTGCCGTTGGCCGCCGAGATGTGGCGCATGGTCAGAGCCTAATCAGCATTTCAGGTATCATCAGCGCCCATCAGAGAAAGACATCTTGCTTGTAGGACCTTTCGTTCCTGAGCGATGCGGTGTGCCCACGAAGTTGATTCCCTCCCTTCCTGTGTCAAGGTTATCGTTGAAAGTGTTGAAACCTCAGAACGTAGAACTGCTTAGGTGCCAGGTCATGAACTTGGGATCCACTTCCAGATTGTGGGGATGGCGTGCCTGGTTTCGTAATTAGCGGGCACAAGCCATATTCAGGTAGTGCGCAAAAGTGATTCCAGAATGACCTCAACCTGCGCCGAAGGTAGACTTGACACGCCGCGGGAAGAGCTTCTGCCTAGAGATGCCAGCGCAAGTCTTGGGACCCTGGGCTGCGCAGCTTCGCGCTTCAGAGTCTTGAGGATGCCAGAACCTGTCTACTTGAGATATGATTTCAGGCGGGCAGGGTTAGGCTTGTGAGGATTGGCCTTGGCCCAAACTCTTGTACCTACGAGCCTGTCCATGGTAAAGCCATGGCTTCCCGGCAGGAGCGTGCGGATGTGGCTCAGGCAGCTAAGGCATTGCGTCTCCTTGTGTCGTTGCCGGCAGCTGCTGTTGCAGTAGCCTGGGAAGCATTGCCTGCCCAGGGTAAAATTCAACTTCAGGAAGTCTGCTTGGGCGACTCGTGCGTTGAGGATGTGGCATGGGCTGCTGCTCCTCCGCCTACGGCGCCGCTGCTCTTTGGAGCTTCATCGCGGGTGCCCAGGCGATTTCGTGGTGAAGGCCGCTGTCGTAGACCCTGCATCAATGCGGCTCAGCGCGGACACTTTTGTGGGCGTTGGCTCTTCATGTTCGCAAGGGCTGCCATATTGAGCATGAGTGCACTGAGTGCCGTCGCTACACCATCATGTTGCACTTAGTTGGAAAAGAAGACCAATTGGGCCTGTGGGGCTGCACTTGCCTGCAGCGTTGCGCCTGTGTGCGTTATTCCCTTCGGTTGCTCAAGGGACCTGAAGCCATGTCTGGCCCTGCTTTGGACCTTCTTAAGCAGCTTCGCTGATGCCACGGTCTTGCAGGAGCTCACAGACTATGCAGTGGGCACATTGGGCCTGCAGTTTTCGTCAACTTGGTCGCAAGCTGGCTATGAGACAGAGTTGGCTACAGCGGTTACAGTGCTGGTTGAGCCGTGCCCAGCCACTAAAGGCAATGCCCTAGCCCTTTCCCGTGTCAGAGCGGCCTGGAGGGCAGAGTATATGCCTTTCATCGGAGGACATGGATGAACCGCTAAAGGCCTCCATTGAAGACTCTCTGCTGCAACAGTGTAAGAGGAAGTACTCTCTGGAGCTCACGGTCCACCTGCAACCATCTGATTCCTTGCTGGGACACCTGTGTCGTGAGCGCGTTCGTGGAACTCTAACTTTGATTCCTATCGCCAAGGTTAGAAGTTTGGCGTTTTGCAGGAGGGCCCACAACCAGGCGAGGCGCGTCGGCGCACCAACTTGTCAGGCCAGGTCTCCATCCAGGTGGACCGCGAGTTCGGTGACGTGCCAGTGAGCAAGGTTTTTGCCTGCTGCCAAGGATTCAGCTCCTAGCAACTGGCCTCAGCATTGTTGGCAGCAGTCTCATTGAGAGCAAAACTAAGCCTTGGGATAAATGTGTTGCAGCACCTTTGCGCATCAATCTTGCGTATGCTGACAATGCCCTCAAGTGCGCATCAGACCAGAACGTGTCCGTTGCATGGGCGCGGGCCCGCGACGAGGCTACCAGCGCGAGTGCCATGGAGCTCCAGTGGCCTCGCGTGGGGCTTTGCAGTCAATACGGGGTGGGGCGCCGCCGCCGCCGCGTTCAGCGAAGCGCTCTCTTGACAATCCTGAGACGCAGTCACCAGCCACGGGTGCTATGCCTAAGACTGCTAACATGCTGGGGGCCAAGTACACTTGCAAGAAGTACAATGACAGCCGCGTATGCGCCAAGGAATCTCATTCCAGACGCCATTGTTGTGACATCTTGAAGCCAGACAATCAACTGTGGTCAAGGATCACACAAGGTTGCAGTGTCCTTTCTGCTAGGGATTGCCTGAGGCCGCTTCCAGCACTTTGCATCCTTGCCCCTCTCAGCCCACAGCAAATCCTAGAGCGTACAGGGTCATTGCGCCTTGCTGACCTGGGACCGACAGCTGTGCCTGCTGTTGCCTCTGTCTCTTGAAAAAAGTTTCCGTCTGTACCCCGCGCAGTGCAGCCACAGCCTTTCCTTATTTGGCGAGGCGCTCGCAAGGTTCTTGGGCCACAGCCCCTCGGTTGCTCAGGCTTTAGATCAGGCAAGTTAGTCGCGCGCCGCCCGCAGGGTTGTGACTAGGCGTGGGCAACCCGCAGCCAATGGTCTTAAGTGTGATGGCGCGAAGGCTGCAGGTAGGTCAGGTGCAGTGTGCCCCTCAAGTCCTGCAGCTGTCTGTGCGCGCGAGACAAGCGCAACGCCGGTGCTCCTTGTGTTGCTGTTCAACGGCGTTGGTGGTGCTCTCCTTGCCATGACAGCTTTGGGCGTGTCACTTGCAGCAGTGTCCATGGAGTGCAACGATGATGATGAGGCTAGTCAGGTTGCGCGCAGTGCGTTGGATGAAGATTTTCGCGCAGAGTCCATGCAAAAAAATGCCGTCTGGCTGCTTCACGCTTGTCCTGGTCATGGGAGGTTCGCCGCGGCAGGTCAGCCACCTTAATCCATCTCGGGCAGGCTTGCAATCCTCTGAGTCCTTGCTGTTCAAGGAGGTGTTCAGGGATGCTGCTGAAGTTTTGCGGAGAACAAGAATCTGGGTCTCTTGATTCTGGAGAATGCAACATGTTGAATATGCCAACCCCGATTTTGGCAACTAGGGTTTGTGTGGACTGTGCAGGCACCTTTGCTTATGTCTGTAAGTCAAGCTGCTTTTGGATCTCTGAAGCGCAGTGCCCATTCACGGAAATCCCTTCGTGCCCCTTTGCGTACCCAGTTGTCACGTGACTCGCAAAGGCAATGGGAGGCCTCCTGGCGTCGCAAGAAGCCTTGGACAGAGACGGCGCCATGCCATGAAGAGGAGGCTTCCTGCCGCAATTTGTGCCTTCAGACATTGCAGCAGGTGCGTCGCAGGCCAATGCCCAGCCAGTGTTCATGCGTGCCTTTGACCAACCAGAGGATCAACCTCATGGTAGTAAGTTAACAGTTCCTCTTGGGGTGTGGAGGTCCAGGTGGGTTGGGGGGGTTGGCGATACTTGGGGCAGGTTGGCGGCTTGTTGGGTCTTCTTGTGACGGGTCAGGTTTTGTCCCATGGCGCCTGGCAATTGCCTCCGGATTTTCTCGAGTTTTCGAATTTGTAGCATGGTTGCGAGTTGCAAGTTGCGAATTGCGAATTGAAACTGGAAAAAATGATTTTGGATGTTGCTGACAGAGAATGTGTTTCATGTCCAATGCCCGTAATGATATGCCCAGCCTCCCTTTTAGCGTCCTGTATCCGAAGCTCTAACGCGTCCCAACGCCCAAAGCTAAACACTGAGAGTGGTCGGTTGGCCCGGCGCAAGCTTTCCCACTGTAGTAGACTATAACAGCAAAGTACAGAGCTGTCATCAGAATAACAGCATCATCGCATTCCGCATTTGGCATTAGCAGTGATTTCTTTCAGTGATCTGCAGCAGCGCGAATCTTGACAAGATTGATTTTGGCAGTGGACTTGATTCAGTTTGGTTTCGAAAGGCGATCTCCAAATTCCAAGATCAGACTCAAATTCAGAAGAAGGCCTAAAGTAAGTTGTTGTGCTCGTGGCTTGACGAGGTGTTGTCGTATGAGTGTTTCTATTCTCATATCTACAATGATTTGTTTTGCAAAGGCAGTGTGTGCAAGGCAAGAGCTTTGGTCGGTGGCGCCATAAGTTTGCTTTGTAGGGTTGGGCCGCTGGGCCACTTTGGAGTGATGATTGTTTGGAGGCGGAGGGCTGAAAGTTTCAATTCGGATTGGTGCAAGTGCAAGGTAATTTAATGTGGCAGTTTGCTAAAGACTTGGCTTGGCGCATTGGCGCCATTTGTGACTGACTTGAGTGACTTGTGACTCCGTTGCGCAGCTGAACAGTATCTTGAGTAGCGTCTACTAGTCACGTGACATTTTTGATTTCTTGGCTGTTCGCAGAGCCAGAGACCCAAATTACCCAAATCAACAGCAATGC